>JAPZDX010000002.1:9881237-9892400 GCA_029783625.1 Naso annulatus | reverse complement strand
CAGGCCTGTTTCCCACTTTAATAATAGTCGAACAAGAGAAAACAGGCAACAAATTTTATGCATTACTCATTTCTCCACTCCTTCTAAAAGTATTTCTAATTGACAGCATGGCTTTGGCACTCCACAAACGTTCTGAACCTAACCCTTAATCATTTAAATCGTCTGGTTTAACCTGTATTTGGGCATTTTACAACTCTGCCAACACCTGTCCCCCACCCTTGTGAAAAACAAACGAAATTGAATTCTTTCTTTGTCTGCTGTAGTGCTACATATACGTCGTTCTGGGGGTGGCTCCGGCGTGACCAAGGTCGGAGAGGGAGGCACAACTGATGGCAGACGACATCTCTCGGGAGAGGGAGGAAAAGAGACGTCAGCCGGCCCGGTCTCACACACGCACATACAAAGAAAAGCATTGGGTACCCACTCTAACATCAAACACACACCGCTCACATGTCACAAGAAGCGCACTCCCCTCTTCACCCCTGACCAAGGCAGGAGCTCGGAGAAACAAACTCCCGTCGTACATGCGGGGAGAAATCCCCAAAAGGGGGGACAGAGAATGGACAGCAGTGAGAGAAGAAAAAGGCTAAGCTGTGGCTATGGGACTGCCAACTGTTCTGCTAACAGCCTCTTAACAGGTGTGGGCTCTAGAACCATGTAATCCTATCAAGTTACCGGGTAAAAAAAAAAGAAAGAAAGAAATCCGGCAAACTGCAAACTCCTGGGCTCTTCCAGCCTCTCTCCCTTCTCTTCTCTATCTTTCTCCCTCTCTTTCTATCTCTGTTGGCAGTGACAGAAATGAACAGCTGGGCTTCAGATTTATCATGTACAGACAGTAATTATTGCTAGTGCTGCCTGCCACTGACCCAAGTGAATAGAATGTCACATGAAAAAACACATGGCGGAAGGGGGGGGACATGAAGTTGAGGGGTGCCGCATTGGGGACTGTTTGGAAGAAGTGTGTGTGTGACACAGAAGAGAGAGGAGGGCAGTGTTTAAACGTCACTACGTTCCTGTTTGCAGTCAATTACGGACGAGGACAGAGGTATTGGCTTTGTAACTCGGCAGAGCAAACATTTTCTCACCTACGGTGAAGGTGAGAGAAAAAAGAGGTTCCCTGTTTGTTTGTGTCGATTTCTTTTCTCTCCTCCTTTTAAAATAAAGCCAGTGACAGTACAGCAGGCACTGAATTCCTGTCAAAGAAGAGGTGACAGAGAACTGAAACTTAAAGATGTGCTTAAAACTAGAAGGCAGCGGTTATGTGAGAAAACAGATTTCTTTCAACACCTACTCTCTCCTGTTTCATGTTTTTACCTTACATTTATGATTAACTAAGCTCAACAACAATTATGGATTAATAAAAAACAAGGCAAAGCCTCTGATGTTGGACCACACAAAGAGTTTTATATGGACCTAATCTGACCCCACATGCTGTATTTGTTCCAGAGATAAGAGGGTCAGAGATACACTATCAATTTATTACCCGTGTCAATTACTGTCCTTGTCATCAATAGTTAAGCCCGCATCTGCTGCCTCCTTTTAAACACGTTCAGTTGTATGAAAGTTGTGGACTGTCACATTCCATACCCGCTAACCTACGAACGGACTGGTTCACACCTTAAAGACCCCCCGCCACATTTAAAAGGATTAGTCACCACATTTTGTCCCGGCTTAATCTCTCTTTCAGCTGGCCTAATAAGTGTGCTTCGATAAGCGAAGCATGCAAATTCATTCATGGCCAGTGGAGACAACGCTTTCAGACAAACGCGCCAAAGTCTTCCACTCTGCTAATTACCTCTTCATTTCCCCTTTTTTCCCTCTTATATGGCATATCAGCGACCAGAGATTATTCTTCTCCCTTACTTTGCATGAAATTATAATTTCATATGTAAGATTAGAAAAACAGAGCCAGAGGAAAAAAAAAGTTACCAGAAGCTTCTTGACTCCGCACACGAGAATACATGACACGGCACATTCAGCTCTGAGATTAAAAGCAGAATTTCTTTTCAGCTGCTTTTGCTCACACAAATGAGTAAGAGATACAGGGGAAAAAATGACTTTTTTTTTTCCAAGTAAACAGCACATGATAAAACTTTTTTTTCTAATAAATGATAGACTTTACAATTCGGTGACATACTTTTTGAAATATTAAAATTACAGCGTATTTTACCGCTTCAATTTCCTTTATTTTTAGTTGAGCAGTTTAACAAACATGCATTATCTGTGATAATAAAATTTTGTCTGTTATACTTTGGATAATAAAGGCAGTGAAGACCCAAGGTGCAACCTGTTTATCATTCTGGAATATTTCCTCACCGAGTATTAATTAGGCCATTACTCCAGATTGGTGACGGGGAGCTTTGAGGTTTTAATTAGGTGCCGGCCACTGCATGAGTGCACCGGATTGAAGAAAGGGGGTGGTGATGCCACTTGCCTTGCTCCTGGCCCATATCAAGTAGCCCTGAACACTTTGGCTACTGCGGCAAGATGCATGGCAGCCCACGTGCATCTGGAGTTTATTTGATCGTTTGATCTCTAATGTTTCCTCTTTCTACCGGTAAAAAAAAAGGCCAGTTGGTGTGATTTGGGTATTGAAAGACGGGGGTTAAGGTAATTACGGTGTTGGGTGGCTTGTGTCTGATGACTGGGCACATGCTCAATCAGGACTCAGCTGTCCCTCTCTTTCTGTCTACCCCCCAAACGCACACAAACACACACTCATATACACACGCACGCACACACACACACACACACACACATACACACACACACACACCTCCCTCCTCTTGTCTGCTGTCTATGTTCCCCCTTCTCTCCCCCTGCCACTCGGCTAAAACCAGGCATAACACACACAGCCTCGCGCAACATCAATCAAATACTGAGAGCGGACCATAAAACTACACAAACATATACGCTGCCATTAACTACTGTATTTGACACTTATTTAATAGTTCTTCTCAGATGTAGGTTTAAAATGAAAAACTAAATTAAAAGACAGACAAGGAATTAATTTAGATAGGAAATTTAGCGGTAAGAATTATTTTGTGAGACATATTATTTTTAAATAATTAAAATGTTACAGCAAAATTTCTCAATTTTTTGACAATTAAAAAATAAAACATAGCAAAACAAAAAACAGGAATATGGGCATTTTTTTCTTTAAACACCGAATTCAAACTAAACCATAGACAGTGATGTAAATTGCATCAGTATATTCTATTGCATGTGTAAGAATCATTTATTTTGGTATCATTTGAAAACGGTGTTTAAAAAATAAATGCTGAGAATGTGAGTGTTTTTCCTCGGTTGACAAGGCGATACTAATCACCTCGCTGCTGAGAGGCACTCTTCCCTGACAAGGCTCCTTAGAAAACAAGGATCCCCCAGGAGAAATCGGCATGAAAGAGGTTAAAGACAATGACTCTCATTTTTTTCCTCCAAATGTCTCCCTGTTAAATTTATTTCAAAACTCTGTTAATCTGCTGTACACAACATTTCCATTAGCATAGCCCAGCCCCCTAATAAAAATTCCAGCTAGTTTAATTAAAAAATGTAAATTTACTGTCATCCAAGGAGCAGAAGAAATAGGAGTGCAACAGCATATTTTATTGCTTAAGACATCAAATTGATTCAGGTTATTGCTAAATTGTGATAAAAGGTTATTGAGGGCCTTCAGGACTGGGCTTGTTTTTCTCCCTCATTTCATCCTGGTTTTGTGGAAGGCCGTAAAAGATGGAGAGGGCCACAAAGGGTTAATGAGACAACTCAGTGAGGGAGAAGGCAATCAACATTATGACTCATAAGAGGGTAGAAAAACATTTTCCGAGCTGACGAAAAGTTTGAAATTAGGGTGTGTCACAATGACAGTTGTACTTGTTTGTTGTTATTTTAAACTATAATAGAGGACACTTTAAATAACCAGACATAATAACCAAGCCCTCATGTATGTCTGAAACCTTGTGGTCACAGTGGTCTACTATACAGTCTCTCAGAGTTCTATTTAATTAGAATCATCATCTTTAGATTGTCTTTTATTTTTCAACAGTACCGACATATACAAGTTAAAGAGCACAAAAGCCTGTTTAATGTCAGGAGTGCTAAACGGCAAAAGTAGATAGCAAGAGGAAACAAATCATTATTAGGAGGACAGAGAGACCAGCAGAGAGAGTATATAACTGACAAATACACATTTTAAAAATAACAGGCTGAAGCAAAATCGCTCTGAAGGAAGTTTAAATGACAATTTCTTTTTCTAAAAATATAAAAAACAAAAGAATTGTAATAACTCTGTGTCTAAACATTTTTCTCAGCATCATTTCTGTAATTTAAAATGTTGGGATGCAATTTTAAAGTAATACCTCACACAAAAATATTCCCACTACCTTTATTAAATATTTATACACTGTAAAAGTTTAAAATAAAGCATTTAAAAAATAAGGCAAATAAGATTTATCCAAGTTTCTAAAAAGTTATAGTTTAGTTATTGAGGAGTTCATATTTATGTATGATGCAAATAATGAAACACAGAGAGACTATTAATACACACTCTCACACACACACACACGTATATAAAGGGAAGACACGAGTGAGTGCTTGCAAATAGAGAACACACACACACACACACACACGTACATACAGCACACGCAAAACATAAAGAGCTAAATGTGAACGTGAAAGGTGGCTTATTTTAAAACACAAACAAAACCCCTCGTTCAAGTAAGATGATGAGGAGAGTGAGGCTCCTAAGTATAAAGTGTAATCCGGTTACACCAGGACAAGTTTATCCTCCCAAAAGTACGCACCGATTGACTGTTGTCAACCTGACAGTTACAGGTCTGATGCAGTTTTTAAATAATCTGCCCCACAGGTGCTATTTAACAAAACAGAAGATCGATGAAAACACTCTTATCAAATACACTAAATATCTAATGTTTTTTGCTTCATTTTTACCTGACATGTAATGCATTTGATTTATTAGGATGTTTACATTTTCATGTAACATACACCGATGTTCTGTATATACACTAATTAGAAGACCCTGGAAAGGTGTTGGCACTGCTCCTGTTCCCTTTACATGTGTGACAACATAAGCAGCACAACAGTTTGTTTGCTTTGTCCCCTTGGCAACAAACCCTTAGGCCATGCAATGTACCCTAATGGTATTGCCAGTGCCTCTGTGGGTAAAACCAATACCTGTATTTCTACTGTACCGAATTCTTGCTTATTCGAAAACAAAAATGTAATTAAATGAAAGAACTTAACAAGCAGAACGACACAGATGAAGAGAAAAAAAAAAAAAGGCTGACAGGGAGTTGTGCTAGTTGTATGTACCAGAAGAGAAATACACTCTGACAGAGAAAATGAAACTGGCTTTATGAACTTTCTTCACATGCGTACTGCATGTAGCACAGCGTTATGAGAAGGGAGCTGAAGAAATGGGCAATCATTTTTGATATTGCAGTCACCTTTGGGCACTGTCAAAGAGCTATAAATAAGGGTGTCGCAACTCTTGGGTACACGTATACGCTGGTACATAGTTTAATCATGAACAACTTACCCTCTCGGAGTATTTAGTCAGAGATAAAGGCACACCTTCAACTGTAAGCTAATAAAACATATCTGACAAAGAGAGAAAAGAAGAAGAGTACTCACCATATTCAGGGAAGTCGAAGTTAAATCCTCTCAGACATGTAACTTTCATAATATTACTGAACTCTGTAAGAAAGTCATTCGAATGTTGGTTGGTGGAGGGGGAAATAAAGCGGAAAAGTAACTACATAAAAAAAGACTTCCTTCAATCATGCACTAAACTCCTTGACATGTAATCTGTCAATAGTTTGTTGCTGAGATAATGCCGGCTGCCACGAGCGGATTTGATTGGCAGCTTAGGGTCTGGCCCCTCCTTCCTGTGGTTTGACAGGGGGTAGGTGAAAGAATATGGAGCCTCCCCCTTCCCTGCTCTCTCTCTCTCTTTCTCTCTCTCTGTCGCTCTCTCTGCCTCTCGTGCGCTGCTTTTCTCTCTCTCTCTCTCTCTCTCTCTCTCTCTGCTTTGCGCCCATACACATACACACACGCACAGACCAAGCTGTTGGTGATGTTGTCTGAATAGGCTGATAGGAAATTATGGAAGAGGAACCGGAGCAGTTTTTTTCTCCCTCCCTCAGTGGGCTGGCCTTTTCCATCTTTGTGGTCTTCTAGCCTTTCAACTCTCTTGGGGTGGAGCCTCCGCTGCCTCTATTCAAATGAGGGGAGCAAAACAATTTAAAAAAAGGTTTTGGGGAGGAAGAGATTACACGTTTATTAAAAATTAGTACACTTACATTGTGCACAATTATGTGAGGCTTTTATACCAATTATATAAATTACATATAAAGTGACTACTTTGAAAAGCTTCTTTTTAAAAAAAGCAATATTTCTCTATCCTTTTTCATAATCTACAAGTACAGTTAGTGAAAGAATATTTTAAGAATTGAACTGTGAGCAAGTCACACGTGAATGTCACATATTAAAGGGACAGTTTTATCAAGTTGATATCAAACTGCATGAGATAAACACGCTTGTCCTCGTATGTCTCCTGCCAGGCGCTTTAGGAGTTTTTATATTTGACAAAAAATATTGCTCCACCACTTTAGCTTAGAGCAAATATCTCATTCACTCCTGTCACAAAACAGAGATACTCTCTACTTCAGTGCCGTGTAGTACACCTCCTTCTTTCCCTCACAGCACACTCTTTCTCCTGCCCTCCCTGTGATAAGCTATCAGTTTTCATTGTAATTTCAGGTGAAATGATAAACGACAGCCGTTACCAGGTGACAATGAATACTTTATAAGACGAACCCCTTATTTGCGTGGCAGTTTCTTTCGCACTGGCATGCAAAGTGCCTCTGGACCATTTGTACATAATGCCCATATAGTGTAAACATGGCTCTCTCTCAAGAATGTGGAAATTACAAAGTGACACAAAATGACAAAAAGTTTAAACTTTAAAAGGCCACTGGATATTCCACTTTTCGGTTCGCAGTTTTATTCTGAATAAAGGTGTTGTATAACTAACATTTACTGGTTACAGAAAAGAGGAAATGAACAATTTTATGGCTGTGAACTATACTGCAATGATACATAGTCCTGGCTTCAGTTCCTGACTGCTCTCAGCAAAGTCCAAAGTATGTACATAAAACAGGTTTTGGTTGATTTTGAAAGTATGATGACTCATACCGGTTAATAACAGGAGGAAAAAAAGCCTTGTATCCTCCTTCCTAATCCACATAAAGGAAAATGTCCTTAAAAGAGTTTCCATCAAAAGGTTCCACCCTTGATCTAACATTGTACTGTAAATACTGCTTCAGTTTTTGTTAGCCTTGATAAAAAAAAAAAGGCTTTACATGAGCTGATTTGGCAACCAGACTTTTTATCTGTTGCAAAGGTGTCGGATAAAATCTTTTGTCAAATATTAGTCCTATTCTTCATTAATCACCTGCTGAACAAACAAACATATTTTGTTAGGTGTATTAGTGATACCTGGTAAGTTCTGACGCCCATGTGGATCATTTAAGAACAAACCTCAGGCTAAATGCTTTCTGACAACAGTGGTGACATGTTCATAAATCTCCTGTTATTTGCTGGGATATTGTGCCAATTGACATGAAATGTTGCCAGTAAACTTAAATAAAATGGTGACTAAAATGTACTCTGATCACTGCCAATGCAGTTTATAACATTTTCAGAGTGGTGAGCTCGTGTGGGCAACTTATCAACGACCGCACGATGATAAGAGACAATATATGTAGATAACATGGATATGTTTTAAAATCTAAAATTGACATTTCTAGCAGTTTTATATGATTGTGCTCTCAGGGTAAGATAAGAAAATATCCAACACTGGCTCTAACACTGAAATGTTGTGCTTCACATAGACACAGCATATCCGTGAGAAGGAAAACAGAAACTTTTACGGCATCTCTTAACTTGATATTGGGGATGTTTCGGTTTGCAGGGTGAATTCTATTCATGTCCACAGGAGGGAGGGTTTGTTGTCCATGCATTACAGCCCTCCGGCCCTCAAGCTACCATCTTGGGGTCGAAAGCATTACTTTTCAAAAGGAGCTGTGGGGCTTTTCGTTTGATGTGGTCTGGAGGTTTTGTATGGTGCATGCGGGAGAATGTTGAGGGCAAGGTGGAGTGTGCATGCGTGTGAGTGTGTGTGTGCGCGCCGCCGTGCATGTGACATGGCAGGGGTACATCAGTCAAAGGGCTGCCGGGCCAGACGTTTGGCTGCCCCTGACAGTGCGCTCCAGGAGGGGCTGGTCTGGTGAAGGGCCCACTCCGAGTCCTCCAATCCCCAGGACAAAAGCTAGGGCCCGGTTGATAGATGTGAATTCAGTGGCTTTTGTGCCCAAAGCCCAGAGACATGCCGAGTGAGAAATCTGACCTTTGCCGAGAGTCAGATTGTGTTTTTGAACCCCTCTTGCTGTCTCTGGCAGTTCGGGGCAAAGAGTGACTGAGCGAATGAGAGGCAAAGAAGTGGGTGCGAGTAGGCGTGGGGTGGAGATCTGTTCTAGCTGGTGGCGTGTACCGGTGGGGGGGGGGTTACACAGGAGAAACCGCATGAGGCAGTCCTACTGCATCTAACTTCAAACACAACAAATTAAAGTAGTTTGTGTTTTTGTGCAAACAATGGATCAAGTTTATTCTTGATATTCACTGTCATGTTGTTGTCAAATTGGCAGGAAATTGAACGTGTAAAAGCTTAATTCTGAAGCAGGGGCTTTTAAAGTGGGATTCAACAAGAGTTCACCCCAGTGTTATTCGAGGTTGTCTGTGATGTGGGATATTATTCCCACTCACGTCTGTTTATATTGCATTATATATTTATTTTTAAGAAGAGAAGGAGCTGAATATTAAACTTACACACAAACACAGCCAGAACAATGACGACGGCTATACAACACTTCTTGATGATCATCATTTGCATTACTCATGACAACAATTCTTCAGAATCTCATTTGATTTTCATAATTGCCGCATAGATGTATATACAACTATACACACACACACACACACACACACACTATGAAAATCATAGAAAAATTTCATAATAGGTACACACTTGACAGAAATTAACATAAGAGTTTGCATGAGGTATACCATATTTTTGTGTGTCAAAATGCTGCAATGCCCTTCTTATATTGGTGCACTGTTTACTATATTACACGAATTATGATATATCATGTTGCTTGGCGGCAGTGTGCTGAGAGCAGAGATTTTGTAGATAGAACAGGCCTATGTTTTTGAGTCATACATTTTTCTTGACACTGCTTTCATCCCCGGGCCGTAATCATCATATCTCCCCCATTGCTCTCCCGGATGCAGACATCCATAATGCAATCTTCCTAATTTTGATCCCTCGCAATCTGGTTTTTAAAAGGGAGGGGAAAAAAAGGGACATATTTCTGAAGGCTTGCTCCATAATCATTTTAGACAGATAGCCTTTCCCATCGCAGATGAGCAAATATTTGTAAACCAGCTATCTAATGGAAAATTAGAGTGAAATTAGAGTGAAATTCATGACAGTGAAATCCGATTATCCGTAATTCTATTATGCCATCTTAGCCCACACAGCATATTTTTGTAGAGTTTTTTCCATAAATACCTATGCCAGGGGTCCTGCTAATCAAATAAAATTGAAATTCATCTTCCCATTAAATTCAATTAGCTGCAATTTCTAAAGCCTAACAAAGATTTTAATTACTAAATTATAAAATTCTCCCTAGCCAAATTGGGGAGAGAAAAAGTGCATACCCTGCTTCTGAAAAACAAACCCATGAAAGGAAATTGTTGATCAAAAAAGATATCCAGGGGAAAATAACATTAGGGAGAGCACTGGGGCCTTTATTCAGCGAGTCTGGGTGGGGAGTGACGTGTGCCAAGCGCTAGGCTCCTGGGCCGGAGGAAATGAACTTAGCTGAGGTTCTCTCTGTCTCTAAATGTCTGCCCTCAGAGTTATTATGCTGTAATTGACTAATTGACACCTTAATTTCATTTATGGGGCTCCTGTGTTCATAAAGCAACCTCTGGGTGGGGCAGTGGTCTTCAGCGGAAGCAAGGAACTCAACATCCAGGACAACAGGTAGGGCCTTAGGCCTTCAGTTCTGTCCTCGGCAGATGACGATTATGCATTTGATAATGAAATGGTCAGGAAGAACATACTGACTTAGCAGAGGCTTAAGGAGCATCTTACTCATATGTTTAAATCCCTCTGATGAAGGCTGATGGGTAATAATCATGTATGTCCGGTCTTACAATCTGGCACTGCAGACACTAATGACCTCCTTCAGGGTCAAAGGAGTTATTTTCGGCAAGTACGGTTCTTGCACTTCTAAACGGGATTCAAGCAAAGTTTTTGGCTGCTTTAAATTCACATGCGACAGAGAGTGAATACTGAATTGCTGTATCCCGGCTGTGTTTCATCTAAGAGTGTAATTCTTGCTGGCAACATTAAGAGGAGAGCACACTGCTAATAGGACAGCTCCGGGGTCTCAGGTCAGCCACCAGGTCCATTTCCCAGCCACCCCCTGCTCCTCACTAGTGGGCCACTAAAATAACAGCTCAGCACCCTCTGCAGACTACAAAGCTCCATCTGAAAAGGCACCTGCTGCTGTTATTCACTTTAGCCCCCTTGGCAGCTCACTCTGTCTGTTTAAAGGACACGTAGGAGAGAAAGACTGACTGGGAAATGATGAATTATTTAAGTATGATGTCTAATTGTTTCAAGGCAGACATCTTGTTTCTGGAAGGTAAAGGCTTGGGGGTGGGGATGGGGGTACATGTGGGGGGAGGAATCTTTGTGAAGAGGTCTGTCTACTGTGTAATGTAGGCAGTCTCGTACTTGAAGTGGCTGGGTAAATATGACCGAACTGAAACTTTAATCTGCTTTTTCCACACCCAAGCTGGCTGGGTATTAAAGATAATCTTTTTTGTGTGTCATATGGTGGGAGATATAGATGGAGCTAATTTTTTAGAGACAAATCTGATATTTGTCAACTGGTTGAAAAAAACCAGGGGATTTTCTCCTAATCCTCCCTTGGATGTGAAGGCGCGTTAACAGCAAAATGCAGATGGTGTTTTGTGCACGGAGAGTACCCAGCACTCAGCGCAGTGCATACG
>JAPZDX010000002.1:9850689-9861791 GCA_029783625.1 Naso annulatus | reverse complement strand
AAATGTTTTCCTTTAATTTTAAGGTGGCGATCTTTCTCAGTTAGTACTGCTTTGCAGAACCTGCACTCTGCCGAGTGTTTTCTTTCGTTTGTTGTTTTGCATATGAATTCTCTGTGACTGAGTTAGTCAAACTTAGACGGATCAAAAAATTAAACTACGAATGACTTATGTTATTGGCTGCCTTTGAAGAAGAAAGTTTTACATCCAATCACAGTCATTATGTCAACAAATAAATCTGTTGTGGTCTTGATTGGTTTTAATTAAAAATCCAGAGTCCACTATGTCCGAGACTGAGACAGGACCAAGTCAAAATGCATTTGAATCTGAGATGAGAGCGAGACCTTAAAAAAGTGGTCTTCAGACCAGCCTCAAGACCAAGACCAATCTCAAGTACTACAACGCTAGCCTTTACCGTCAATGTGAATTGAGTTACCATCAGAGTACGTAAAGTCTTAAACACCACTTGTTAGCCAAGCATACAGCTGATGCAGAGAGCCCTCCTCCCCCTTGTCAAAGGCAGACCACGCTGGACAGTTTACAACGGAAACGCAGGGGAAAAATATGCTTTTAAGGTAAATTCAGAACAGAGAAAAAATGTGTGATTAATTTGCAATTAATTGCAAGTTAACTGTGGACAATCATGCGATTAATCGCAATCAAAAATTTTAAGCAACTGACAGCCTTAATGAGACACATGTCAAAAAGTATCAGTTTAAAGGGGATACGATGTATGAGACATTATATTGTTATTTATACATCTCAGTACCACTGACATGGATAGTACACACAACATTTGCAAACAAAATCAACTCTCTTTAAATGTCTAGTAGTGTAACAACTACATCACATGATGTATACAAACCTGTTCTCACCTGTAACTTGTTACATACAGCCACTTGTTCTGGACCATAGACAGTATATTAAATAGTGGAAGGAGCCACCATGATGTCACCCATTGCTTTATGCAGTACTGTTTGGTATTGGTTTGTGAAGCCTCAAGTTGGGCATTGTGGCTGTCGCCATCTTGGTTCTTTGGAGCCAGAACTTGCCGTATTTGGATGAAAGGGTGGAGCTTTGGAGGACATTCAATGCCACCAGTTACTGTGTAAATGCCTGGCAGATGGCAAGAGGCTGCTGTCACTCAAAGCAGCCACGCCCTTGAGTATGTAGAATTTCAAACAAAGGGTGCGCCGATTGTTATTTTCTTGGCCGATTCTGATTACTGATTTTGTAAGAAGTCTGACCTGCCGATACAGACTTCTGCAGCTCCTGATTTTTTTGCCCACTTTCAACTTTAATTTAGTTCAAGCAAAAAAGGCCTTCAAAACTAAAGAGAAAGAATTCATTTTCACTTAGTCAGTCAGTCAGTCAGTTGAATCCAGTCCAGCTCTGATGCGCTGAGGGCTGTGAGGCACTACGTACAACGTGAACCAATGCACACATGTAACTGGCGACACAGAAAAGGTCTGGCCGAGCACCGATCAAGGCATAATGAGCCTCTTATTCAAACCTTAATCTAACTTAATGCATTGAGTTATGTTACATATAGTCATCGTGAACAGAGATCCGGGCTATAAAGACCAAACGGATGTTTTTGTGTTTTTGGATGAATATGTCTTTTTATGCTGTAAATATGGGCATTTTGTTATGGGGCTCTATGAGCACTGACTTGCTTCTGGTGCTAACCTCAAGTGGACATTTAAAGAAACTGCAGTTTTTGATATCTTTTATCTTTGTTGGTTCCATTTTTTAGCCTCAAAGGTTGCCACTTACGTAAGACCACTTGGCGTCACTTTTCAAAGCAATTTTACCCTATAATGACTGCAGCCGATCAGTCAGGGATTGTCATTGAGGTGTCTTCTTTACTGCCAACAACACAGGTCACAATCCCACCGCCAAGCACCGGAGGAGAAGCCAGAAAATGCGAGTCCACCAAGCGGACCAATCGGAATGTTTGTTGTCCACGTCGCTGCGACATGTACTTACATTTTCGGGGAGGTGCACGTCAGGGTATGGCACAGGCTATAGCATAAGGGATGCGCCTACACGGAGGCTAGGAAGAGGCTAGGCGTAGATTTGAAGCAGAGGCATTAATCAGGCTTAAGCCTTTGGAATCTTTTAGCAACACATGGTGCTCTCATGTAACTATAACATAAAGCCATCCTCTGCGATATTAGACACTCTCAGCAACAGCTCCATCCGACAAAGTTACAGATAGCAAACTAGCTTTAAGAAGAAAAGAGGCTGGGGTCCAGTGGTGGGTTACACACAGAACCTTCAGCAAGGAGACCAGGATTACACTGATTCCTAACTAGATGCAACGCGAGTGAACAAGCAAACAGCTGATTGCTTTATTTTTTCAGTGAGGATGTCTTTACCAGCACTGTGCAACAGCGAACACTCACAGCAACGTGTTGTTTGTTGGAAAAATCACTCGCCTAGGCTCTGTTTGAACAAAGTTTTGCGAATTTGGTCCGACTCCAACCTATTTTGATTGGTTGAAATAAAAGCAGACATCCTTCCATTTTCGCCCCTGCCTGTCAACAGTCAACTCAACGGCTCCACTGCGAGGTCTCTCGTAGTCAGTTTGGACGATGTATCGCTCTCCACTTACTAGAGGTCGCTCACGTCGTGTCTGGTTAGAGTGGTGTTAGAGATCAAGTGAAAATCTGTGTTTTGTTTTTCTGCGTAAACCATACCAAGAAGTTTCGTTGCCTAAACCTAACCAAACTGTAACAGTTTTACAATGTTAGGCACATCTTTGAAATGGCAACTGTCTTACAAGGTAAACAATGTGAGACAAAATCTCTCGGGCAGGAAGGTTTTGCGTGTTGCAGACAGATGCTAAACGCTACCCAGTGCTTTAAAAAGAGATGCTAAGCATGTTCCAATGAAGCATCAGTAAGTAACTATTTAATAGTGAAAATGTGTTGGAAACAGCTGATGAGGAAAACAAGACAGATTGCACATTATTTCTTAACTTGCACAAACCTACTCAAATTACACATTTTAGATCAAAATTAAGCCAAAATTTTAGTTTTTTTTTTATTTATTTTATACTTTCAACAGTCTTTCATGATATGACAAATCCTGAATCACATTTGACTCTTCTTACACCTTAGAAAACTACTTACAGTGATCATGTTGAATTAAATGAGTGATAAACATGGGTGGCTATTAGCTATATCCCTCAAGGAACAGAAGATCCGGTAAAAACTTTAATTAAAACAGACTAGATAATTCATCCTCCCAGACAACCAGCCCAATAACACACAAAAAAATCACAAATGTACAAGTGCTGTTAGTTTTCTCACAATAAACAGTTATGAGGTTGATCTTGCCTTGAAACCAGGAAACCCAACACACTTATCATATCATCTCAGCAAACAGCTCGGAGCTGCTTCATTATCAGAGGATAAAAGACATTGTGCAAACTCATACTCAACTCAAGGGCTCTTAAAGGATTAGTTTCATGTCTGATTTGGAGATTCTGCATGGAAAAATGTATCCTTAACCATAAAACAAAGTCAGCACGATCGTGGTGTAATCGTGTCGTGGGAGACAGCAGCAGCTTTTTTTAATACAGGAAAAATAGAATAGAATAGCGTAGAGAAGACAGCAAATTTAATGCATAGCCTTTTTTTTATTATTATTATTTTAGAATTCATGTCAGAGGCTCATCCCAACCCCAAAGTTACACTCATGAGCACCCACTGTATTTTGTTTAAAAAAACCCCCACAAAAACAACAACAAAAAAACCTCCAAAAACAATGCAATGTGGCATGTGCTGGTGGCTTTCTGTCTTTTTTATCTATGGAATGGAATGGAATAAATCCTGTGAAAACTTAATAAAAAATTACTAGCCATCTTGTCTATAATGCAAAACACAAAGAGACGTAATCATTTGTCAATTATGAAATATATAAAATTTTCTTATTTTGCATAGTTTGCATCTCTTTTCACGCTGACCATTCTCTGCACCTATCTCTTACATGTGTGGCAACCAGGCTTCTTCCCCTCCCAGACAGGATTAACTCCTAACATGTTCAACATGATCCAAAAGTGTAAAAACTGTCAAAGAGACCTTTAATCTGCCTATGGAACAAAGCCTTTTGTACAAGGACTAACCTGACCTTGTCACAGTGAGTTTAACTTGCTGTCTGTTCGGCAATATAAAGCCCTAGCCAGCCCTTCTCCTCCACTCCCTCCCTCTAAGTCCTCTTCCCTCGCTCACCACCTCAGCCTCTCTCCCCATGCACAGAACTGGGGGTGTGTGGCTACAGCACCAAATGCTGTGTTAATCCCTGTTTCTCTGAGATGGCCAATAGTAAATCCGAGCCCTCTGTAAACCAATCTCGGAGTTTTTTATCTTGATTTATTAGATTACGAGTCCCGGGTCTCTGAGCCCATGCTACACATACTAATCCTAATCGGAATAGACAAGTATTAGCCCAGTTCAAGGGGAGCTAAACAGCAGCGGAGGCCAACTTTCAGTAAGAGGGAAACTACAAGCTTATAGGCTTGATGGGGCTTTTTATCCGTTTTCCTTTTTTCTCCACATACATTAGTAGAATGAGTGTGTAATTAAATACATAAATCCTGACACACAACCCTCAAAAGGCCTAAAACCACTGAACCCCGTCCAGTTTGGCTTTCTTTTCCCTGCACAATGAAGTTACTGAGCCAAGCCCAATCATTTGTATTTTTCTCAGATTTTTAACAGTGAGCAAGGCAAACATGAAAGTCCCATTGAAAACAAGTGCAAGAATTAATTTTACATCTCAGTGAATTCAAGGCAGTGTTGTCAAATTATAAGCAACAGGGCAACGTAACTAATTTCCCTTGGTCCAGAGAGTGTTAAAAAAAAGCAATAAATCACTTTTCATCTGTGATAATAAATCGCGTATAATTAGCAAGGTGTCTCTACTCTGTTTGCCTTCTGTGGGCAAACAGAGGCCACCAAAACATTAGAATTGTACATATTATTGTTCCTAACCTTAAACCAGAATAGAAAGATAGTTTCCAGCATACAGTAAATTGCTGGTTTTATACTGCTTTCAACCAATCCAGCCACTGCGGATGGCAACTGGGTTAGGCTGGATGGAGTCCATGTGACACATGAGGCCAGGGCTGGGGAACATTAAGAAGTGTCTGCTCGTACACTAATGCTGGTGGCAGCTGTTAGTCTGCCAAAAACTGCAGCAGCAGCAGCAAGGATATCCTGAAATACTATTGAAAACCACTAAACCTCCTCCTTGATGATGTAAAGCTATACAGCTGCTCGGCGCCAGCACAATCGCTGATCAATCTGGGAAAGTTAAAAATGGAGCCAGGATTGTGGACTAAATCTGCTGCTTTTCAGCTTGGAAGGTCAAATCTCTTGATCTCTGTTAAAGTTTAACAATGCAAAATAATTTTGCTGTATTCAATAAAGTTCGCACAGCAGTTACAACTGATGCAGCAAATGCTTGTGCATTTGTGTCAGTGTGCTACAAATGCTTGTGTGTGTATTCCTGGTCAAATATTTCTGTCCCTGCATGGGAACATGTAGGTTTTCATTGCATCACCACAGTGCAGAGGTTGCCTCTGCCCACTGCCCTCAGGGGTGACAGGGGAGCTAAGGGAGATGTGACAGCCATGTCTGCTCCCTGTATGTGTTTGTTTGCCCCTGAAAATGAGACACCGGTTTCACTCCAGCCCCCTGGGCATGTTTAGCTCTGCCTCCACCGCATCGCCTTCATCTGATACAAAGTGGAAGTCCACCCGATAAAAGCATGCATGTCCGCTGGTTGGCTGCAAGCGGATACACGTACAATTTACAGTGTTAAAAGTTGATTGATTATTACTTTTCAGTTTCAAACCTACACTGCAGACTGGACGATACTACAGAATGATTTTTCTACACTTATTTTCTACTACTACAACTTATCATAGCAACAGACCGTTTAAACAATAAGCAAATTAATCTGGCCTTTTAAGATATTCCGTATTGTCCAATGCATGCGTTCATGAGGCCAATAAACAAAAAATGCAGCGTGGTCACTGTGCCTGCCGTGGAACATGTTAGCAACATCCCTTGCTTTGGAGAAGGTGGTAAAAAAGTTTGAATCAAGTCTTTTACTGTAACATCCTGCTATAAATGTCTGCATGAAATTTCCTCAGCCATCATCCTCTTTTTTAAATGTTAACACATTTCAGCCTCCCTAAATGAAAGCAAATCTAATTTTAAATTGTTACAGGCTAGCCTTAAATACATCATAACTTTTAGAATAATGCATTTCATTGATTTATAATGATTAATTCTAAAACATGTTACTTGCTAAGATAACCAGGTTTATGGTAGCTTGTAATGTGCATAGAATAATGGAATTTTAGATAGATAGATAGATAGATAGATAGATAGAGTTTGTTTTGTTAGATATATATATTTTGTTACATATTGTTTGTTTTGTTATTGGAATGATATATCAGCACTGGTCGCCCTGCTTTAGCCATTGGAAAACCCATATCAGTCGACCACTACACATATACAATTAACTGTGTCAGAACAACAAAGCATATTTTGTAGTAATGTCCCCATAAAACCCTAATACAGCAAGTAAGGTATTAGGCGACGAAAAAAACCTATGATCCAGTGCTCTAGTATGCCAAATAAAAGTGAGGAATGGATTTCCTTTGCTCTTGTGTTTTGTCCTTAGACCTAAGTGTCACCAAGTGTACTTTGCAAGGAATATTCATTTCCTTAGGAAGGCCTTGTCAGCCTTGTGACCCAATCCATATCCATTCTGTCCTGTCTGCCCTCCCTAGTCCCTGCCTCTTTTCTGTAAGTGGCAGATATTTCACCTGCCTATCAGTTTCCCTTTAAACGTGCTGGTATATGCAGGAAAGGCGCCCATATAGGGTCACTGACTGTCCTCTGTGAGGCCCTCTTTGAAGCTACTATCTTGCTGGCTCTGCCTCCCCCTCTTCTTCTATCACTCAAATTACAGTGTGTAGAGGTCGCTGGCAGAAATGGGTTCAACAGCGCTGATTAACTTTAATCTAGTTTTATATATTATTGGGATGGAAAATGTACAAGTCTTGGGTGGCTTTTGACATAAAAAGCAAATCATAAATTCAGGACACCCTAATTTATATTTACAACAGGGAAAAAGTAGCCTTCTTTAATTTTTCTTCAGTGGCTGGAACAGAGCCTGGAAGATGTTCATCACGGTAGTGTGTGCTTAACTAGAGAGCAAACTGTCTTCGCAAGAGCATGTTTGTGTATGCAGCCCACAGCGAAATCCAGTTTACTACCAAATAATGGGAATCAGATCATTTCCATGCAGAAATGTGCAGTGGGAAGGAAAGCAGCTGCTTCAATGTGAAGAAGGTAGGAGGAGGTTAAAAGGAGTCAATGGAGGCTAAAGAGACAGCAGGGCTACCGATGACAGAAAGAGTGGCCAGGGACTGCAGTTCAGGACTTCTGGAAACCACATCAAACAGACTATGGAGCACTGCCAAGACGAACACACACCAACTGTTGCAAAAAAAAAAAAAAAAACGGAGGGGAGGGGAGAGAGGAAGAGAGGAGTGGCGAGGGGGCAATGGAAAAAACTAAGGTTTAGGATCAAAATAGAAAAGTATGTTGGAGGAACAGCGTAAAATAAAGATGGCTTACTGATAGAGACTGAGAGACGGGACGTGAAAAATTAGGAAAATGGTGTTGTAATGTGCTACCAGGAAAAACCTGGTCCTCCCTAATATTATTTGATTCATTATCATTAGTATTGCCCGAAAACTTTTGGCTCTTCCTTAGTGAATGTACTTTTCCTATATTTCATCACTTAATTTTCCACCTTTGCCCAGCGTGCTTTTTAACAATCAGATATGAAGAGATGTAGAATTGATGCTTTAGGTCAAAAGCCGGGTATGAGCATATCACTACTACTAGAAACTTACGGTAATGAAATCAAAGCATATATTGCAAAGCTCCACGGACACTGTGCATTGCAGGGTAGGAAAAAAAAAAAAGTTTCAAATGCTTTCCTTAACTCAAAGCTCCATTTAGATGCTCAATGCACTGTGGTAGTAATTAGAGTTCAGGGTTTCTCAAACTCTTTCAGCTGGACACCCAAACAAATAATTTGGTGCCTCTGTGGGACCCAAACGTACAAAAAATCTTGCATTGCCACAACAACTACATTTTTAAACTGCTGATAAAGAAAACAAAAAATCATGACTTTAAAATCGTAATTTATTTATTTCCATAGGTACATCACAGTGGTAATCAGATTTCCTCAGTGTAATGTTAAGTTTCTCACCACCTTGAAAATTTGTGAATACAGTTTTGAATATTTCTGAACATCTGAGCAGTACAGACCAGCATAGCAAAAACAATGCTCTCCTTCTATTTTAATTAGTAAAATAAACTGATATATCAGCATTGTTACACAACTGAGGACCAAATAAAAATGGGCCCACGACCCATTTTGGGTCCCAACCATAGCTTTGAGAAACAATGATTCAGACTTTAAAGGCAAAATGGATACAGGAGATTGTATTGATTGTATTAGCTGTACGAAAATGAGCAAGCTGAGCTAACTGTATTAATTTCTGGCTGCTCTTCATATTATATCACTGTAAACTGAAAATCTTGGGGGTTTCTGGAAAGTTGGGTGATTGCTGAGTTGAATGTACAGGGTTGTGGTTACAGTATTTTCAGTCTTGTAATGTCCCCATTTCTCATAGCGCATGACAAATGGGTCTGTAGGTTGCACAGAAGCAAAGAAACACTTTTCCACTGACACAAAAAATCCTGAACAACAGGCTGTGATTTTGAGTGGGAGGTCTGCAGGGGATCAATTCCTTGTTAGTGTACTTCACCAGTGTCTCCTGCTGGTTGAGGTGCCTGCACAGGTGGACGTGTCTTGCCTAATGCTGATGAAACGGCATTTTTTCATTTTGCCTATTGCTTGTGACACAATCCGAGACTGCAGAGGCTCATTAATGTGTGATGAAAAACATTTTTGACGCAGACGCTGTTAGAACTACACTAAGCTAGTCTAGCAGCTGTCTTGTAGAATTTCATATAAAACTGTTACTCTAACAGGTTTAAGTATCGCAAAACATCTATAGCTAAATGATCAGATTGTCCACAAATCTAAAACTGATCCTTTTTTAAGTATTTTGCCAAACATTTGCTAGTTAGAGTTGTTTTTAAATGTGTTCAGGTTTTGAACTGTGAGTTGGATGAAATAAGCAACATAATTACACCTCGGGCACTGGGAAATTATAATTAGCATTTTTCATAATTTTCTGAAATGTAGCTTTTTTTTTTTAAGTAGTAGTCCTAAGTACATACATAAATAATGTGATTATGTTGGTATTCTAGAACTGTGAAAACACGAACCACTGCATTCTTGTTCTCTGTATGCTTGTTTCTGTACAGACAATAGAGCAGTTCAGTGTGAGTCCTCTTTCTGTTTTGGCTGAGGCTCCTACATTTTTCTGCCAACTCATATGCAGGAACAAATAGAATAATGACACAGAGAGCAAAACAAAGAATTAACCAATTTACACTGCAATGGTTTCATTTTTGACACAAGGCTATCAAAGCTAATTTGAGATTGATATTGTTATACTGAGGTATTCTAAATACTCAACATCAGGGAACTTTAATGCTTTTGTTTGTTTGTTTGTTTGTCTTTAAGAGGAGATAAAACTTACGATTATTGTCGTACTTTCTGCAGTGTGTCCCTCACCCAGCCCCACAGCCTGCAGTCAGGCCCCATTCTCAGGCCTATCAGGAACCAGCCACTTGTTCAGAGCAGCACCTGACTAATACCCACTATAATGTCACTTCTATATTTGTATCCTGCTAATCTGCTCTCAGGCTCCAATCTTTTCCACTTTCTTGTAAATTTATCACCAGACTGAAAGGCCGGTGCCAGATCCTAAGTGCCTCACCCTTTTAAATTAAATAGTGGCATTTGTGATAAAGCCACTAAATTCCTTATCTTACTGCCCCGAAGAGTCTTTCAAGGCAAAGTGTCACTTTTCCTAAACTGGAGCACTTGTGACGCAGTGCAGCCCCACCCTATCCGACTGCCACACACACACACACACACACACACACAAACACACATGCAAACACCCACAGAGACTGTCAGTTTTCTTGTCCTTTTCAAGGACAGAATCTGCTCAAAAATAGAACAAAACACAAGCGAGGCATGTTGTGGAACAGGCAGGCCTTTTTTTTTTTTTTTTTTAAACAAGTGTATCCATAAATAGACTGTTTGTGTGGCTCCCATTCACAATTTAAATGTAGATAGCTCAAACTCATTTATTTTGTTTTCAACTAACTCTTTTCCGTATTAACAGTCCTGTAGTTTGACTACAATACGAGTAGAGAACAGTTTTAAACCATAATATCCTAATAAAAGAGAGACTTGTGGAGGTGAAATTGAAGGGGTGCTTCACCAGCAATTACACAGGAAGTAATGCAATTGTTCAGACAGGTGATGTGCTTCGATAACCCTGAGGCAATGACATAAGATGGTTCTGTGTGTGCGTAGTACATGCTAGTCCTACATAATGTTACCTAAATGAATACAACAAAAACCCAGTCGACTCCATGTAAATTTCTTTTTTTAAATGTAGTCAAAATAAAGCCCACAGCCAGCAACTCTGTCTTAGGTTACGCTGTCCTGTGCCTGGACTCTGGACACTGGCCTGTCAATAAATTTTTTGTTCACTTCCTTCTCATTGTGGATTCATGACCTAATAAGGTGCTGCCTGAATTCTGGGGTTATTTTGAGTTTGTGTGATAATGCTCGCTCTGACTTTGTTCCTCTTTAGAGATTGTAACAGAAGGCAAGCCAGGAACTTTCAGAGAACGTCAGTTCGATCAGATAAAGGGGAGTGCTTAAGGACTGTGAAATACCACTTCCAAGGGCTGGGTATTGTTTTAAAAAATGACAATAACAGTACCAATACTAGTGCAAGTTGATACCTATACTACTTCACACACTCCATTTGATACCTTTTTTCCTTCTTCTTTTAATACTTGTTATGAGCACTGGGTGATTAGTTATTTTTTAAAGACCCCCTCCAATGAAAA
>JAPZDX010000002.1:9773587-9790034 GCA_029783625.1 Naso annulatus | reverse complement strand
AGACAGACAGACAGACAGACAGACAGACAGACAGATAGATAGATAGATAGATAGATAGATAGATAGATAGATAGATTCAAATTAATTATGATTCAGAAACAATTTTTGATTTTAAAATTTAGCGAAGAACAAAAAAAGTATATCTTTATCATGGGATACTAGAGTTATGTCAACTAATACATATGTGGTTAAAAAAAAATTTTGCCCTGCTATAAAGTACAATAGATAAACCAGTCAGAAAAAGTAAAAACATATGATTTCTTAAGCACAGTAAACTTCTAAATATAACTCCTCAAGATTTTTTTTTGTCCTTTATTAGTAATAGTAAGTGGTGTTAATATTTAGGTAATATAAAAATCACCAGCTGCTGTGATTTCACTATGGACTAAGATTAATGCACCAGACACGTCTCACATCTGATCCCATTAATTAACAGTAATACTGTAATATTACAATATTAACACTGCAGAATGCATTGGGTGACACAACACTGGACTGTAAGTTTACTACAGTTTACAAACACATACTGCAGTGGATTTTCATTAAAGGAACATGTTTGATCAACCACTACAAGTGGCTGGCAATTTGTCAAATGATTTAATTGGTCACCAGTTCATCCAATTCATCTTAATGCTTGTTTCTGGACCACACCCAAAGAACAGTGAATTAGGCATGCTCTGCAGCCAACACTTACTTTGAGTACAAGACTGAATTCCTCGTGGTGTTTGGTGACAAAGTCAAAATTCTCACATTTAGATTTTTAATCAAGCCTTGTGCTCCTCACCTGTCTATAATAATTTCTGAATTATTGCAGCCTACGCAAGTTGATATGGATAATACGATTTTTAGTCTAAAGCAGAACTGTTTACTCACTAAATGCCAGGTGGTGCAGCCACTGAAAAACTAAAGACTCAGGGAAAGGGTCTAACCTTTACACAGTGTCTAACCGTCCTAAGTTTCTCCTTGAACATCTATCCTTAACTGTGCTCTTCTGGTCCCCTCCCTGTCCCAAAGTGGCCAGTTGGGAATGGTGCACATGTGCTTACGTCCCTACTAACCTTGGCCAGTGTAAGGATTACCGTGCATTTACACTCAATGCTCCTTCTTTCCTTAAGACTTATTAAGAATGATAATGAGCTCGGAAAGGGGCAGCATGTCCCTTTCTCAACTCTGTAAAAGCTTCTCTCTCTCTCTTTCTCGTTGTTCGTGTCTTATTCCTCTCTCTGTTCCTCCTCTCCACCTTTTCTGCAGTCTCTCACTCTCCCCTGGTCCATGCCTCTCTCTCTTTCTCCATCGTATTGAAAGGACCCAGGACAAATTACCAAAAAGGCCATTTTCATCTATGAACTGCAGGATTTAATCGATACTTATTTCATGCCTTCAAAATCAACCCTATATTACTGTTGTCTGTGTGATTTGTTTATTTTGTTCTGGAATATTCCTTCAGTGGAAGGGGGGAAATGCACGGGATGCAATTCACCTTGAACCTCCATTATATTGGATTTCTCTACTGGCTGATCAAGCATGCAAAAAGGACATTTCCTTAGCACTAAAATAAAAACAATAATGATGATTAAAAAAACATGCGTGCTATTTGTGCTGGTATAAGAGTCCGTGTTGAAGGCAGTATATTTTTACAAGGCAAAACACTATGGTTGCGGTACTGTGAATTTGTATACAAAATCATTACACTGGGGGCAATTGATAAAGCTTATGTATGGGTAACAAAAGTAATGGCTCCTGAAGCCTGGCAAATGCCGCCTGGGATTACTGACGCTTATTTGACATCAAAGACCTGAGGTCCACAGCCAAGGTCACACAGAAAAAGAATACACATGGGTTTAATTCTACACACTCCTTAACAGATTCAGATGGGTACTTATGAGACATGAGGCATTTCATTGACTGATAGAGCTGCAGGAAATAAGAATGTTGGAGGCATTGCACACTGATTAACCAATGAGATTCTCAATTGGTAGAGTGAACCAGGAGCACAGCACTACAGGCAACATTTCAAGTGCCTTTTTTTTTTTCTTTCTTTTTTTAATCTTATTTTAGAGAGAGAGAGTGAGACACAATCAAAAGGCCGGGTGAGCCACATGCATAAACACTGAATTAAACACACAAACAAAATTGCAATTATAACAAAATAAAAAGACAATTAGCATCTCTGCTTCTTCAGCTCAGATTTACCCATCTCTACTTTCACCTATAGCGATGATGAAGAATTATGAAAGAAGAAAGGTGGAGAGCGAGCACAGGAGAGGTAGAGGGAGAAGGGCAGTATGTTTGACAGATGGATATTGCAGTGTCTCATCAATGCCGAACAGAGATGAGAACCTGTACCAACAGTCTGACAGTGAAGGCTGGCTGGTTTCCAGCTAGAGATGGACCTCCAGACAGCAGACACATGCCGTAACGTTCCAGAGAGACACTCAGGGAGCACACAGGATGAAGAGCTGGAAACTACATCAACTGTTCACTTTACACCTCTCTTTGGACAGACTGTATGAAAGTGCATGTAAAATACCCCTGCAATGCACTGAGTGACTATTCTACCCTGTACTGTCACCTGCTGTCGGTTATTATTTTTGGTGACCTCATAAAATAAGAGATACAATGGCAAACTTTCCTTTTATCTGGCTAACGCTTGCTATTCAAATCACACAAAATGGAAGCTGATTTCATGTCTAAACATGTGTTTTTAAGCTTGCCTGTTTAAGTGTCAAGTGTGTGCTTGCTTTGCATGCGTGAATACATCTGCAACAGTTAGGCTGCAGCAGCTGCTGCATTATGAGGGTATTATGGAAAATACCTCAAAAGCACATGCTGTGTGTGTGCATACTGCATCTATTTACATCAGAAAATTATTTAATCTACACCTCATTTGTATAACAAAAAAAAAATTAAAAAAATCAAAGCACAAAAAGGCATATCAAAGCAGTAAAATTGAAAAGATAAACTTTCATGTTTACCTTGTGTTGTACTAGCAGGGGCATTTTTAATATAGAAGATGGCTTTCCATGAATGATCTGGTTAACCAAAGACAGGAGAGAGAGAAAAAAAGGATAATTAATTACTTTTGTGAGCTATTGCACGGGAGAGACAATAAACCTGCCTGGTCGCCATGGATATGACATATTTGCTCTGAAAACAACACAATAATTAGCAAAGGAGAAAGATCCGGCGAGAATATGAGAACTCCGGGTTTAAAGTGCCAGTGATCTATTCCTGTCCTCATCTTCATCCCTGAGAGTAACAACAAACACAGTGGCAAGCACACAACACAGACATTTATAAGCGCACGAGAAGGAACAGTGACCCTTTACAAAAGCATGTTAAATTCAATCTCACATCACAGTGGTGTTTTGCAGAGATCACAACTAACCAAACACGCAGAGTACGTACAGTGTTTTTAAACAGATTGTTTGTTCTACAGTTCGTGAAGTCGGAAAACCTGCCTTACAGCCACTGAGAGCAGGAACTGCAGAAAATAATATTTACCATTGCAAATACAGTTCATGTGTGTGTGTGGGGGGGGGGGGGGTTTCTTTTTGGTGTCAGGGAGGTGTACAACTTGTCAATAGCTGACAATATTTTGGGCAAAAGGTCAGAATTAATAATGTGAAAGGCCTGTGTATGATGACATTTATTTATGGTATTTATGCACAGTGTTATAACTTATAATAATAAGAATAATAATAACATAATAATAAACAATAATAAGTAGTAGGGAACATGATGTCATGCATTTACATAATTCAATTTTAGCCATTTTCTGACACTACAGCCTCAATTTATCTACATGAACATGCAATGTAGGGCTTAAGAAAAATAACATATTTTCATCATTTACAGTCTTCAACAGCAGAACTTCCGCATTTGAGGCTTAGAATATTGATTGCATTTATAGTGGTTCCTCTATTTACGGTAAATGATACTTTATGATGGCTACTACCTGTTTAGTGGCAGCCTAAGGAGTTTCACTAAGTTTTTCTAAACAAAACTCGGGACTTTCGGCGTTCAAGTCGCATCGAAAAGTCGGTCATTTTTGTCCTTTTTGCAATTTTGGAGAAGTGACGATAGCTATAACCTGTGTTTCTGAGCTGCCGAATAAATAAACAAATCTTTAATATCATAACTGTTTTCACACTGTCGGCTCTGTGGCTTATGATTTACGGAAAGGAGTACTTAGAGTTCGGCTTGACTCAGTAAAAAGTACGAACTGAGGGAAAAAGTTGCACCTATCTGTCTCAACTTTGAAACGGGGCTGGCGTTTGGTCGTCTTGGGTTTTCACCCGGTCTTTGACGTCTTCGAATTTGACTGTTGTGTGAATTATGAAAGTTTTCGGAAAGGCTGCTCCTCTCTTCGGCATTTTCAAACGTACAGTAGGTTCAATAACTGTCTGAGTCGCTCCAGACCTGCTGCTGTCGGCGCTGCTGCTGCCGCTGCATCAAGCCTGGGAGTCACACCGTGTTCACCGACAAGTCCTCGCATCAAGTCTCTGTCTTTCAGAGTCATTTCTTAACTGTCTGAAAACTGTATAATAATGCTCGTCTTCAGTGTCACTGCTACAGCGACGATCACTTTGGTGTCGCTTTCTGCTGGTAATGATATGTTTGGAGATGAAATGAGCATGTACAGTAGTTGAAAGGAAAAGCAAACTCTTACCTGTGGTACTTCGCTGTCTTTCGGTGACTTCCAGCTAAAGGGACGTGTGTGTTTACGGTGAATAGCGTGAGAGCTTTCATTATTAAAGTTGCCACATTTTTCAGTTTTTCGGGTTTTATTGTAGCATTTTCTAATTTCTTAGGGCGAGTCGCCCGGAAGATCTGCCCTGGAGACCGGCTCCAAGTGGGAAGAGGAGTCCTTAATTGAATTTCTCGGTTAGCAGGTGCTGCTTGGAAAATATGGACTGGAGTTTTTCTGGTGGCGTCCGTCTCAGCTGACAGCTTGCAGATACAGTTTAATTGTAATATTTAAAAAATATTCTGGGTATTACAATAAATTTAAGTAATAAAGCTTTAACAAAGCCACATTTTTTAGCTCAATATACCACCCTTAATCACTTGCGAAGCACATGTAGCTAATAATACTTTAAAAGACTTTATTAATTGAACTCTACATGAAGTTATTGCCCCTGTTTATCTGGTGGTGGAAACAAGTATGGACTGTGAACGTTATTTTCCACCCAAAAAGAGATGCCTAGCTGCTTTAATTGAATTTTCAGCTGGAGCAAACAAACTCAAAATAATACCTTCACTCTAGTGTAATGTTTGTAAGCATGTTAGCACTCCCTCGGCTAGCTAGTTAGCTTACAATTCCTTTAGATGCGTTACGTCCAAACTGACTCGTCTGTCTGACAGCCTGTTGTGCCCATTATTTTCCAACGGTTTGCTCTGTCTAGGAGGGCTACGTCAACTCAAGAGAAAGTAAAAGTGTGTCTTTGGCCTGAAACTTGTCAAAATGTCTCCGCTTGTCGTTCCGTTAATCTGCCGCTACAGCGCCACCGCTGGGCTCAAGTAAGATAACGGACGTGCACGAGCGAAACCCCGCCTCTGTTCCACAAGCGCCTGGATTTTTTTCTGCCAGCATCATTATCTGTATTTCTGAAAAACTTCAGCTGCCTGTGTTTTGTGTCCATGCTGTTGACTAAATGGGTACATGCTGCAGTGGACTCTAAATATAAAGGCCTTGTGATTTTAAACAAAAAGTACAAATAAAATAAAAATCTGATCTGCTGTTATGGAATTTTTGGAGTATTAAATAGCCAAACAAGTCTTCATTTTGTTTTGTTTTCTGTCTTTGTTTTACTATTTGGTACTCAAATTTTACATTAGGCCTGCAAATATAGGACTATTAATATTTTTGTTTGTTTTAAATAGATTTAGCTCAGAAAATGCAGAGAAAAATCCCAGGTGCTTGTTTCAGCTTTTTAGATGACTGATGAATGAAACTCTCAGTTGCATAACCAGTTGAGTTAGCCCACTATTGGGCAAGATGTTGGCAAAAGATATGCGATATGATTTGTTTTGGTTTTGTTTCCCTGGGTTACCAAAGCAATGAGATGAATGCGGTTAAAAAGATATGCAGAGTTGCAAAGTCTTGGTTTGATAATGGCCTACTTAAAAAATTAAGGTACATCTGATGTGCATTATTTGGTTAAAAAAAAAAGTGAAACTCTTTTGAAACATTTATAGGCAGCATTCTGTTTACAAAAAGCTGAACTCTACGATACAGTTGCATATCTAACTCTATTTCATATGAACAATGTATCCCCATTTATTGTCTATAGACCTAAAAAACATAACTACGTTGCAGCTGTTGCTGGGATTTAGAGGACGTACTGCAAAAATAATGTTTGTATGACTTAGACTACAATGATGCTCCAGTACGGCCCGTGGCTTGGAGTGGCGTGGGGTTTAGGTTATGTTTTCTTTAGCTTTGTTTTGGTCTCCACCAACCCCTGAGGGAACTGCTGGCCGCTAAATGCTTCACAATGTGTACCAGCTGGTTGCTTAGCTTGTCTGACTGCCCCTTGGTGCTGGACAAGTGATACACAGTAGGTTTATCAGAGCTTTTAGCTGAAAACAGCTGCTTGCTGCAACCAGAAATAAGGTTGATTAGCCAAGTGCAGTGAAACTAAATTTTAAAAAGAGAGGTGAGGAGAGTTGCATTTACCCACCGTGATAATTTGTAATAAGTTCTTTAAGTGACCCCATTTACAGTACTACACACACTTGATCCAATGGTAATATAAAAATATTAATTAGAGCAGCTTTCAAAAGTTAGGGTCAGATCCAGAAATTATTCACCTATTATTCTTTTGCAAATGACAATATTATTTTAATGGAATATTTGATGTTTATGCACTCTTTCAAACTTTAAATTCAAATCTGAAACATGTTTTAGTCTACAATTTCCTAAGGTTCCACTTCTCAATATGTGTTGAGGATTAATCAGCCGCTATTTGTAAAGTTTCCAGGTCCATTTAAAGTTTACCCTCCTATTGGCAGAACACTAATGTCGCCTCCTGTCTTTGTTTTGCTTCTCTCTCACCTTTCCTACCACCTACCATACATCAATAATTTACTGTAAAATATTCTGAGCATGAGACTCCTTGAAAGTATTCCAGGAGCAAAGCCCATAGGAATAGTGAGGCTGTGATAATGTATTTTAAACTTGAACTTTCCTTATCTAAATTCTGCAGTCTTCTGAACTATTGACAAACAGATTATTGCCAATTAGCAGTTTTGTGATGTGTCCTGTTGTACATAATAAAGAATCCAGAGGATCGATAGTCAACTAACAAGGTAGATAGTGCTTTAATCTCTTCGTTGTGTGGTTTAGGATTCAAAGATTGTGAACTACTGCTTGATATACTCCAGTACATTTAGGGTATTTTTTTAAACTTATTTGTCATGTAATAATCACATCCTCATCTGTTCCTTTTTACTGAAACTCCATTTTGAACTTTTGTGCACCTGTAAATGGCTTAAAAAATTATCTTGTGCTTATTAATGGGGATTAAAGGTTTCTTTGGGGTTTTTTTTTATGGCATTTTGACTTTTCTGTATGAATGGATAGCTTTGAACACCTTTCAGTATTCAATTTGAATTAATTCAGCTTAAAAAATCTTTTTGATAAATTCTGAAGAGCTTGTTCACAGTCCTCACCCACCTCTGGCTGTATGTTATTATATAGTGAAAACATTCAGTGTTGATGAGGCCTTGCAGCTTATGTCTTTCACTTCAAGCGTCAGGATGATGACTCATGCAAAAACATTAATGCTATGTATATAGTTAAGAATGTCAGTGGTAAATTAAAATAAACACACCTTATGGGGCATAAATCTACATGCCATTGTATATATTTTATGCACAGTACCCTGGAATGTGTTTTATATACTACATTCTTAAGCAAACCCCCCACGGTCACTGCAGAGGTCCAAGCATCCCATCCATCAGTGGGTTCCTCCTGATGTTGCAATACTGTGATACAGAATAATAAAGAAGTAAGAAAGACCAGAAAATCAATAGATTATTCTGCAGATCACTTGATTCAGTAATGATCCAGTCCATTTATCGCCAGCCGTTGATTCATAAGGCCTGCTCTCAAGGGCGTACCCACCCCACCTCTGCCCCGCTGACTCCTTTGCCATTGATACCACTAATTATAAAACATTAAAAGCTAATCACATGGCAGTGCAAGGTTAGAAAAGACATACAGTTTGGTTAAACTAAGGGGTTCATTTCATCCTGAGAGACTCAAAGCTAATATCTATAGTTTTTATTCACTGATAGTCAGATTTTTACAGAAGATAGCATGAGTCTTATCTATGTTAAAAGGATAATAATAATAGAACTATTCTTAATAAAACATATGATAGCAATTACGAAGAGCTTCATATGATACAGTTAATTAGCTCTGTTGCTTAAAAGAGCACTCATTTGGTGGAGAATAATACAGATAACAGAGCCTATATAAATACAAGTATATATAAACTGTGTTATCTGTGTTACTTATATGATTAATGCATCAAGAAAACACCACTGTAAGGATAAGATTTTTGAAATACTGTGTGCAGTTGTACTGTCTAGCAGCTGTTGGTAAAGGAATATCTCCAATATGCTGCTGCAAATAAAACCACAGTGCCTGATTTTCTATTTCCGCCCTTTTAATAAAAGATTCAAGATATTATTTTGAGTCTTTAGCAGGAATATTTATGTTGTCTTGCAGCTGGTTTAAACATGTCCTGGCTTGACCTGTATCAGTGCTGGACACACTGAGATGAAATTGATACCAAACTTTACATCTAATCATGGATTACTTATTTTCTTATACGTCACGTCCCATCTCATTCAGCCTATCACCTGTTCTATGCAAACATTTTTTACACGGGTTTTTAAGACAGCTGTTGGAGCAGCGAGCAGCTCCATGGATACGCTGGTTTGAACTAAAATTTTGCAATCTAACCACAACATACCAGCTTTTCAAGACTGAATTACATCAAAAAAAAAAAACAGAAAAAGACTGAGAGCAATTAGCCCAGAGCTATGAATGTTCTTGTTATCAGTGCCCGCCTACAGTACTGCCTGCAGGTCCTCATTTGACCAAAATACCTGTTTTATGTCATCAAAACAAGCTCAGATTTCACATTGAAAGTAAGCAATACTGTGTTTTTGTTGGCCACAAGAAAACAGCCAAACATAGTTGTGACATTTTGTCATGTCTAAGGGAGTTTTTTCATACACATTAAGTGTGCCATGGCAGTAAAAAAAGTATCAAAATGATCATTTCAAACAAAAGTATCACAAAATGCGTGGTGAAGAGATTCCATTTTTGTGAAAAAAGTGAGATTTCGATCACTGAAGCAGACACATGCCCTCCACAAGCCCCCAAACGGTCCACTGGCAGAAGCCTTATCAAGGTCGACGTATTTTCAGTCACGTTGCATGAGCAGGCCGATGAACTGGCATTCACCTTAATTAAATAAAGACATGTACAAATGTCCTTTAGCAGGTGGCTGTCTTAGGGAAGTTAACGGTGGTGGCAGCTGCCTATGTATGGTAAACAGGGAGCATTTCTGAAAAGTGATGGTGGCTGGTGCAGGAGGAGGGGGCGAGGGGAAGATTGGACAGCTGTCGCCATACCCACCTCACTGTGCTGACTTAGAGCTAATGCTCGATCAAGCCTTTGTATATATTTTTCCAGAGCGTTTCAACACTGTGTACACCTAGTGTTTGAGGCCGCGCAGAGGCACATTTGGTGTGACAGATGTACGCAGCACATGAGTAGCAGAGGGCAAGAGCTGGAAGGCCAGAGAATTACTCTTTCTGTCAAACTTCAGGGATAAGCAGGAAAATGGCAGCTATTCTAGCCTACAGTTTTTTTATTTTTCACAAAATTAAACATGTAGATATAATGAATTTGCTTGGGTTTTCTTCATCCGGGGAAATATGTTTTCTCTGTATAAGCTATTTACGTGTTTAGACAGCAGACAATAAGAGGTGGGTCGCCACTTCCTCAGTCATTTCTAACAGGAAATTAAGGTGTGGGTCACTCAGATATATTCTGAGGTAAGAGATATTTCAATCCAAAATAATTTGTAATATATGCATGTTCCCTAAAGTTCATAGTGTGAAATGGGAACAGAAGCAGGAAAGAGCTGTTGCTAAAGAAAACATCTTTATAGAGGCTGAATTCACGTGTCTAAATTAACAACAAAATGGTCACCACACCATATGGTGATGATAAGATGCCCAGGTAAAATCTAATTTTAATTAATTCCTAATCAGCTTGCAGGGACGCTGAAACAACATGGAAATGTGTAGAGTCAGCAAGTTCTTTCACAGCTGCAGTCTTTAATAAGATTTGAGAGGAATACAACAACATTGCAGTCAATGTCATGTTGAGCTGCTTCCACTGTCTGTTACTCCAGCAGAGGGAGAAAAGAACAGACAAATAAGGGAGGCAAGTGGAGGAAAACATGGTCATCTGTTTCAAAAGAGCTGAAATCTGATCTCAGGGGGGACAGGCATAGTCGGAGGCACAGTATAGGCCCCGTACATATCATCTCCCTCTGATCATTCATGCTTTCTAATTACAGAAGGTGAGGAGGGCCATAATTTTATCGTATTTGTTTTGCATCACTGCAAAAATAGAAAATGAGGGCTCGCCAAGCTGCACCAATTTACTTCATTTCAACCTTGATTAAAAGAAAATTAATTGCCACATCTCTCATTATATTGCAGGCGGCATTTGATGACGCGAATGGACAAACTCAAAAATAAGATGCAAAGGCTCAGAGGGAGTGTGAGCTCGACCTGGATGTTCAGGAGACAGCACACTCCTCTAATGATGAAAATAAACAGGCTTTCTCTCCACTAAGGCCCCCCAGGAAAATGCTGAAGATGTTACAATACTGTAATTGAAGATTATGGATAAAGGACACTCTGAAGCTTTTATTTTAATTTTTTTGCACACAAATTCTCAGTATTTGTGCCAAAGATACTTCATATAAATCCATCATGCTTTAGAAGTAATGGAGAGTGATTGCTTTTTGAAGAACAGTTGTTTTTTTAATCATAACCATTATTTTTACGGTAATACCTGGATTAAAACATAGCAAAACGAGTCATTTCATGCTGTTGTCAAAGAAATTTGCCCATTGAAAATAATCACCAGCTAAACATTTAAATCCTATTTACGTCCCTCAGGCCTCAGCGGCTCCTCCCCTCCCTAAGACACCATATGTCTCAGTGGATCAACTTCAGAAGTTTTCAGTAACCGTGGTGTATGATTACATGAGAATTTCTCTCAGAGAAGGCCTCCAGGAGGAGTAAAATGCTAAATGCTATTTTTGAAATGAAATTCTCCTTCATGTGGCTGCACCTGTTTCCCTGGGAGAGTAAACACAGCAGACGCCTGATAGAGTGGGCCTGCCCCTGACACACACCTAATTCTAAAATATTTATTAGCTTTTGACACTCTTTTAAGTCACAGCCTGGGACAGAGGGTACCCTGTTCCTCCTGAACTTGTTTGGCTATACTTATTTCTCTCCCTTCCTCCCTGTACTGCTTCAGCTGCTTATCTGCGAGTCTGGTGACAGAGACATTAAAAGCAACTAGCTCCAGTGCGCACCCGTGCTGACCTCACGCAGGTCGACTTGACACATCTTTCCACAGTTGTACCCAATCAACAGGACTGAAATGAACTTTTTGCTGTTTTTTTTGTGAGCTTTTGCATATGAACTTAACATGCTTAGCTGAGTATTCTAAGGTGAACGTGAGCATCTAGGCAAGCAAGCATGAGCGTGTGGGAAGGGATCATTATTTGGCATGTCTCGTTGAGCCATCATGAAGGCAATGGGGACATTTGAATAATTGATTGAAATAATGTAAAGTAATCCATCCTGCTTTCATTCTTGGCTCACCTGCTCCTAATTCTAAGACTGCTCTCAGTTGACAGGGGACGGGGAGGGACATTTAAGGACATGGGAGTGACATGGAGGAGCACATTTTACCCACCATTACCCGCTTCGTCTCTTATTTCTCGAATGTTCTTACCAGCGAATGCTGTGCTAAATAAAATGGTGTGTTAAACCCCCTGTCTGCAATCACCAATGTAAGCAAAAACAAGCTATCTGTATGACATCTTATCTGAGGTGTCCAGTGAGTTCATGTCAAAATAATTAATAGTATGTTTTCCTTTTTTTAGTGAAGGGTTATAAATGTAAAAATATTGGTGAATTGGTTTTGGGTGGGTACATTCGCAACTACTGTATCGTGTTTGCAGTACATTCTACTTATTCTTGCTGCACACCAAGCTTAAATGTGCATGTTTGAAGGTGAAAAAAGGTGCATTATATGCACTAAGGCCATGCAAAATGTAAACTAATGATAGGAAAGTGCATATAGGTTTAAATAGTAAAACACATCAGATATGCATGAGCGAGCGTCTTTGTTTAGACTGTATTTGAGCAATCAGCAGCGACTCTGTCACTCTGTTTGTCTCACACTGTGATAAAGTTTTATGATTGACCATAATTATTCCCTCGGGATCTGAAGGCTCCTTCAAGTCTCAATTTTTCAACATTCCCTCTTATATTCATATCAAAGCATAACAATGTATGAAAAATATGTGGCGTGTGGTTTGTTTTTTTAATAATTTCTTACACATTTCACCTCAGAGAAAAAACAAGCAGCACTCTCCCATTAGTCCAGGTGTCATTAACAGATTCATAAAGGCACACCTGGGCTCCTCTCACACCTCGCAGCCGTGTGATCTATTCAGTCCTTCTGTTGGTTATGAATCACAGCTGACTTTAATGTTACATGAATTTGGAAAATGGCTGTTTTTTGGGAAAGTACTGGGGTTTTTTTTCCTCATGATTATGGCTCTGAGATTGCTATATTAGTTGCTGCACATTCGGAAATGCCTCTCTATTCTACATTTGAGTTATGTTCTTAAACTGTCATTTTGTTGTCTTCTTAGCCTGTTTACACTTTGAGCAATCGTGGGATCTGTGGCAGCAGTAAATAGGTGCTTGCTTAACTCTGAGGCAATGTGTTGAAAAGAAGTTGGTCCGTCACAACTTCCCTGGCAAGCTCCACAATTCCCCTCCTACTGCATTTTGTTGAAACACCATAGGGACAAGCTGCACTCTTTTCAGGGTGTCGTGCTGAGTGCTGCTGGGTACACGTTATATCACCTGATATAGCGTTTATCCTTGAAAGCTTCACTGAATACCTCAAACTCCCCTGGCAGGGACAGAACTTGACATGTCTGTCCTCACTACAGCTGCCAGGCCTATTGTTAAACAGGTCTCATCTGATACTTTGTCATAATTTAGAAAGGGTGCACAAAAAGGAAACATGTTTTTTTTTTTTTTAAGTTTTTTTAAAATAAGTTATGGTGTAAAGAAGTGAGGCTTCTATACGACAAGGCAGTTCAAGCAATTTGTCCTCTGCTCCTCACTTACCAAATGGCGCCCACTGAAAGTGTTCAGTTTTAGGACACAGGGGTCACACCTGTTGTTGAACTTGATAGAAGGCTTATTTATAAACTTTCTGAGCTCTAAATTCCTCCTTCAGAGAAAACGCTGACACACAAAGAGTGAGGGGGTCAGCTGAAATGCTTGTTTATGAAGACAGCAGCAACTGGAAAATCCATATAACTCTGAAATGAGGAAATTAACAAGCCATTTGATCGGGGACTTGCAGGCGGTTTAGGTCAAAGGACGAACGCTTTGATTCAAAGTCATCTCCATGCAGAAGCAGGTCTAGATGTACCGTTTATAGTGTCATTATAATGACAGTATTAAAGTCCACAATACAAACAATAAACTTTAAGCTGTGAACTTCAATCACAATGCAAAAGCTCTGTATTTTGTCTTTTTGAAGACTGCGTGGGTCAACCGTGTTTTCTGGCAGCGTTGTGCTACCGTCGTGAAAACACTCTTTAAATCACATCACATTGTGTATTCTGAGTGACCTTCACTGAGCCTTTGTGGTAATTTGAAAACTAAACACTACACAAGGACAGCCTCTGTTAAACGTTGTGCTTTGCTCCCAAAAAAAGGCAAAAGTCACCATCAGGTCCGGAGGGGAGAGTCTTAATATATTGCCTAAATTTAGGTACTGAGTTGTGACCAAGGAGATATCTGGGTGGGCTCATGTGACGTATGAAAGGTTCTGCAAATGCTGAGTGAATTTGAAGTATAAAAGGGAATACATCGTGGCTGTGGGGGAGAGCTCGGAAGCAACTGATTGCATGACAGGTGCCGCTCGACAAATGTCAGATGTGCCTTTTTGAAATAAGAAGAAACTATTTTTGTGTTTTATTAGAGGAATAGTTATTTTTGATCAGACATTTGACCTTAAATGTATATATCAATGGAGTTTTTACCTTAAATCATGAGTAAAATGTTTACATTTATTGAAACAGAAAAATATAAATTGAATGAAGTACCAGGGGCGTCAAAATCCAGCACAGTTTGCAGCAATCTGTTTCATGTTCTGGAGCAGAGGGGCACTAATAGAAGCGTCATCATATTCTGCTGAGCCCCTCTCTCCGTCAGTCTTGCTATGCCATGTAATGTAATGTTGTTCCTTTAACATTTAGCAGGGTTCAAGTCATTCTGCACTGGTCAGGAAGTTGTAAGGACCAGATTGCGCACAAGTAAGCAGATACTCCACACTTTATTATAGACATCTGGGTATAATATTAGTCATCTCTGCCAATACCAGCAAACCTAACAGGCAAACCATGTGACAAGGCACAGTACCAGACAAATCGATGGCACAAAACAGATTGCATTGCAGAGATTCCCTTTGCTGACAGGCCACGGGATAGTTTTGGCTTTTAAAAAATAGCGACATCTTTTAAGGTGACCCCTAGAGTGCTTCTTATAAAATTACAAGAGACAGAAATCCATTTGCAACTGTGCTATAACACTGAGATTACATTGTTACTTTAGAGCCTCGGTGCAAATTAATTTGAGGTTCATTTCATGTATTATATAAATGGATGGTGGTGGGAAAATTAAATCCCTGTATTGCACATTTCTATATATTGTTTTATTTCTGCAGAGGGTGTTTTGGATCACTGTGCTTGCCATTCAATTGGCCAGCAGGGCAAGGTTCCAGCAGATTTAACTCTTTTATAGCTGCAGCTGTCAGGAGAGGAGAAGGACAAAAACAAGACTCATCGATCATGTAAATAAAGGATAGAACTTTCACTACACATGCACATCTAAAAGTCAGGGACTCATAGATGTCTCGAATATAAATAGCTTAAGGTCATGTTTATGAGATCATTTCATTTCCCTGGATTTGATCTGATTATGTATCTGTATTTAAAATAACTATTTCTTTTGAGCCACAGATTTTCCAAAAGTGACAAATTTAAATTCAGCTGAAACTCACTCTGAATGTGTAAACTCACTTGGCAGCGAGGTGCCGTGAAATATACTGATGATTTAAGATCCACATAATCAGACTGGAGTCCAGTATTGTAAAAGAAAAGTTGTATAATCGCATTACTTTGTTTGCTTTGGACATTTATTTCCAGCTATTAATCATTTTTACACGTAGGCTGTGAAAATTGATATGATTACATTCTTTTAAAAGTGCAGTAAGCTGCCACAGAGTTTGGTGTAATTTAATTACAGCTGAAAAACTGAAGTCAAAACAGTGGGTCAAATTTTAAGAATTGAACAAATTCAGCCACAGATGTTTTTAACACTACAACATGACATATTGTACATATATTACTTTTGTCTTTTAAACACAGAGTAGGCCACTTTTTAAACATATTTTATGAAAGTTCAGGTAAGTTTAACAGAAACAAATCTCATTCGCTTCGAAGTTTGGTGTCAAAGGGTCACAGTTTACCTTGTCAGCCTTCATTGAGCATCGCTATCTGTCAACCCTCATGTATGTAAGAGTTACAGGAGCAGTTACCTGTAAAGTTATACACTCTCTGACTGGGCTAAGCACCCTTGCACCCAACACCAGCGACACATATGGAAAAAGTGCACAGCGTGTCAGTGGGGCAGCCCTGTCAGGTATGAATATCGGAGCATCTCGTACCGTATCTGGGGACCTTGGAGCCATGTGTCGACATGCATCGCACTGTTAGCTACATCGCCTGGTCATATTGGGGACAGGAAAGAAGTGGCGGAACAGAAGCACTCCAGATGTTCTTCATCAGTGGGCCACAGGGGAAGTCTGTTGCCGCAACACCTGGCTCATTCTGCTCTGAGCTCGGAGGCAAAGCGGTGATGCTCTGCCACAGTCTGGTTATCTGACTGAAAATCACACTGCTCTAGGATAGTACTGGATCCACTGATCATGGACTGTGTCATGTAAAGCCCTCTACAGAAACTTCAGCGACAATCTGCTGTATTAATAATAAATATTGACTCTGAGCACACACAAACA
>JAPZDX010000002.1:9752848-9773487 GCA_029783625.1 Naso annulatus | reverse complement strand
TTCAGAACCATTCAAAGCATCTGCTCCATATCTGCATTCACAATTACTCCAATTTTACGTGAATCATTTAACCTTGCAATATCAGTTACCTGTATCAGCAATAACTAAATAAATAAAACAGCTAAATACACTGACTAGACAGGAGTCATGGACAATATGCAGTGGCTCAGCAAAGGGTCGACTGCGGGAGCCACTCTGATACAACTGCTGCCACCCGCTTCTGATTGTGCATAATATGTAAAAAATAGTTATTTGTTAATAATGATAGAGCAAAGTGTTTAAATAGTCAGTACTGTAGACTGCAACAGCATAATAAAATTGTTTATGTGCCACCCCACATCAAGGGGCCCCAGCATGGCCAACCCTATTAAAAGTTTCTTGGGGTGCCAATGTATCTTGAAAAAATATCAAAAACAAATAATAAAACATAAAACTTGATGAATGCTTTATTAATGATAATAATAGATGTGTAAAAAGATGAATCCATGAACAAAGGCATCAAATCAATTGAACTTTCAGCCAACTTCTCACAACTGTTGGCCCTTAGGCATAAAGGCTTTCTGTTACGCTTTTGTGTTAAATCAGTTTAAAATGTTCTTTTTTGTGTGCATCTTGCAGATTTGCAGCTTCTTCTGTCACCTCAAAGGCCTCAGATTTGAAGCTTTAGTACTGAAGGAAAAGCGTTTGACTTCATTTTGACTGTGGCAAGCAGGCAGAGTGAAGAGGGCAGTGGCCCAGGTGAAAAAACGACAGATGCCACGCTCAATAATACCAATGTTAAAATCTCCTTGACCTGCAGGTCATCAAATAACAACCCCAATTCGTTTCATATTTTCCTTGCAGGATCAATGGTGGCATAAATTTGGGGCTCAATGACAAGAATAATTTAAAACAGATCTATAAACGATAGAGTGCTATTCCCTGTGGTCACAAATGCATAACAAGTTTCTGGATTGACAGGATGAATCTCCTGAAGCTTTGCTCAGGATTGGTGCACATGAGGTGGTGAGAAAAACACACACACACACACACACACACACTGTAATATTAGACATGTGTGTGCATAAACACACCTTGCCCTGTTTGGTGGCTCTTTGCCTTTATCTGCTGAGTTCAAGTACATATTGAGAAATCGATCTTTTCTGAATTTCTTAGGCTTTTCTGCTCTGATCAGCAAAGATAGGAAGGACAAATTGTTTAACGTGCCTGAATAAATAATCATATCAGTGCTGAGGCCCCACCCGCCTCTCACCTAAATCAAATGAGTCTGACTTCACCACCTCCAGGGAATAAAAGGAAAGCAATAAATGTTCGTGATATGTAAATATTTATTAATGAGCCTCAGAATACATGTTTTAAAATGTACAAAAATCCACACATTTTCTTTGTTATTATTTCATTTTTGTGACTTTGTCTGACATGAGCCGAAATGAGACTTTTGGTAGGCTTATCAAATCCCAAACCTGCCTGTTCAAGCCTATGTGCAGACCATTTCCCTGCTCAGAAGACAAGATTATTGGAGTTCACGCTAATACTATTTTGCAAAGCATAAAAACTTCTTGCTGATAAATATTAATTTGAGCTTTCATGATGTATTTGAAAATTCCGGCTAAAATGTCACCACATGGAACATTAATGTAATATTTCAAGGCCTGAGAGCAATAGTCATATTGATTGCATTTATTTGACTCTGGGGAGGAGAAATAATTCTTCAATGTGGAGACACATCTGGTAGCCAAAGATGCGAGGCAGGGAATGAGAAAATGCAAAATAACAATAAAAAATAATAGGACTCGTGTTTAAATGCATTAATCCAGCATTGTTTGGATACCAATGCCTTATTATTGCCGAGAAAAGACAGATGCACCCAGGTCTTTTACTGCTACCTCTGAAAGGTTTAATTTTCTATAAAGTGTTTAACACCCAACAAGAGGAGAGCAGCAGATCGTTTGCATTCAGCTATTTTCCCTCCTCCCTGCTATTTGCAGCGGGTCCCCTGTGATAAAGCTAAACAGCTAAATGACAAGAGTCCTGGGAGAGCTTCCCTTTGGTGATAATACTCCCCTTTTCTTTGCAGCACTGGGCGATACTTTTTTTTTTTGTGCTGGTGTGCTTTTGCCTCTCCAGAAAATTATATTCAACTTGAAGGCTTCGTCAGATAGAGATCCTGTGCTTTGTTATTAACGATATTGACTCGCAGTGGGTCGAGGCGCCTGATTGTCTTTGTGCAAATGAACTGAAATTTGAGAAACAGCACCTTGACCCTCAGCCCATCCGTCAGCAGCTGCACGGACTTTAATAACTGGATCAACAATATTTGGGCGTTTGGGTCTTAAATCACGTGTTAACGGACATGTGTTTCGATTGAAACTGTTTAGGACACCTTTGCAACAACATACTTTGCAGCCCGCAGCACCTATTTTCTGCCTTGAAGACCAATGAAAAAAACAAAATTAAAGTAAAAATTAAAAAAATAATAATAACTTGCACACATCAGGACACCATTGCTACATTAAAATTATGAAACTTTATTTGTAGGCTTTGGTTTTGTGTGGTGCGCATAACGCCTGTGTTGTGCGCACCGTGCCGCCGAGTTAGTTATGAAAAACTACCGATTACGTCCCTTTGCGCTGCACAAACAATAAATAAATGCTTTGCAAAGCGTTCATGAGCTTGTGTATCGTCGTTTTTCCTCTCCGATGCCCATATCCTCAATAACGACGAAAGATAGATTTACAGATGACAGATTTTAAAACAGCTTAAGGTGCAAGGAGCGCAAAATAAAAGAACTGCATATCAGAAAAGTTTGCTCTCTTTGAGGAAAAAGCCTCTCCATCCTGCATACACACACAGTTTGTATACAACACGGCTAAAGCGCCTCCCACTGGCGCATCTCTGCACAGGAGCTCCCCTGAACGGCTCTGCAAGCACCTGAGCAACTTCTGCTCCTGGTGTTATACGAAGAAAGAATGTTTGAGGCTAAAGCATTAGTAAAGTTGCTCCAAACAATAGTGATGAGATGAGATCGGTTACCTTTATAATATTCAAATAATTCAGGGAGCTGGTTTAATAGAATTTACCCTGGCTAAAAAAAAAAAAAAAAAAGTCATGTAAAAAGACACATTCTGTAAATATTTAATGAAATGTCCCTTTAATTCCAATTCATGTGAAAAATCAGCCATCATTTCTCAGAAAGGCTCCAGCCTGTGTAATCTGTGACTGGTTAAATTAGCCGCAAAAGACACATTTTTCTGACAGTCACTGCTTAATGGGTGTTGAATTCACACTTGGGTTAGGAGCTTCACCCACTAAATAAGCCCTTATTGGCCCCACTTGGGCACTCTGTCTGTGTGGCCCATGTTCTTACCCAAAAAATCTCTTTTGCGGCAAGAATTTCATTTCTGTTCATTTAATTGTGTTTAAATGAATTTAGGACACTTTTCAGTTTTATTGGCAACTTTATAACAAGGGGAGAGAGAGAGAGAGAGAGAGAGAGGATGTACGCAATGAGAGACAGACAATGATGACAAAGGTTCTGCTCTAAATTTTTATGGCATGGAAAGTTTGCCAAAAAAGCCACCGGCACAGTTTGATCCTGGTTACATGTGTGTGTAAACAATGCGCCATCGTGACCCATAAAACTGAGTTCAGTGAGTTTATTTTCTGACCAAACCCTTGATGGCTTTTACCAGATATTCCCTCCCTTGGTTAGAAGTGTGTCAAACAGCTAAATAAGCAGCTGCAGTGTTGGGTTAGGACGGAAACCTGCAGGGCCTTGAGAACGACCGGTTTACCGCAAATAAACTGCTTTCATTCTTGTCTCACTTTTCATTAAAACTTTTGAATTTGCACAGTTGCACAGATGAAGTATCCGGAGGGGCTTCCCTTCATGCATCACACCTCAAGGAACCAGGAAGTTTTCTCAAAATTCACAACAATAAACATCCAACCAAGGATATCCTAAATAATGGATTTACACGAACCCCCAAGACGACGCCTTCAAAAAGCAAATACCTTTTATCACCATCTGTAGCAGGCACCTGGGAAGGTGGGCTTTGTGCGTGGCAGAGTGAGGAGGGAAATCATGGTTTTGGCGCAGACAATGTGAGCATTTAAATAAGAAATGGAATCTGAGCCCAACTGTTTATTTCTCAATTCCCACACCAGAAACACAAAAAAGAGTACAAAAATGACACAGACACTTTTTTTTTTCAGGTGTAAGAAAAAAATCCCTGGAAAAGCAACAAACAGTAGTACAACAAGGCATACTTGGGAAGAAGAATGTCGCTTATATGATATGTGATAACCTCTGGTGTACTCTCACATCTCTGCACTCGCGTGTCATTCTCACTTTTCTTTTCCTGTTTGAATTGCAGGGGAAATTGTAAGGAGTTAGATTTCACAAGAACGGTCTCAAAGGCGGCTTGTGTGTCCTTGAACTGAGTGACATAAAAACAGAAGCGTGTGCTGTTGGGCTGAGACGGGCCGGCCAGGCACCAACAGCGGCATCAGTGAAGTGGCTGCACTGTGGCAGGTGATTTAATGGTTGTCACAGCAGCAATAGAAGTGTACAGAGGCAGGATTCCAGTCAAAGCTAATATTTGTGATGAATCACTGTCACACCAGAGGTAAATGTAACACTAATAGACATGGGGAGATCTACTGTTAGCTGGTTTTGCTAATGAGCATATTCTTTTAGAGAGGTGGTGTCACTTCTGCATGCTGGTTCCATACAGTAAGGAGAGAAATGAGGGGGCTTATATTCAACTGGGTCTAATAAGAGTGTCATAGGCATGCTGCTGATAGAAGGAGTCCAGACGTGCAGTACAGTGAGGCCTGAGATGCTGAGATTTTGTTGTTGGAGGATGGTTTTATCAGTGTTTATCACAGGTTATATCTGGTAGAAGTGAGTTCAGTGAGAAGCGGTGCATGCTGGATACTTTAGCAGAGGTGGGTGACAGGGGTCTGTACTGAAGTGCGATTTTGGGCCACTTGCACCTCACTTGAGTATTTCTACATCTACTTTCAGAGGGGAGTTTGTTTTTTGTTTTACATTTATATATATGTAGCTACATTAATTTATTTTGCAGATTGAGATTTTACATTACCATGATATATGTGCATAAAATACAACAACTTTTAAGGAGCTGTAGTATGAAATTTATATTTCGATTGTAGAGCCTCGTTGCAGCTTGATGAAACCAGAAATGTAGACAATTTTCTCAAAAAAATTCTCTGATTTCCCAAATTGAAGATACAATCTCCAATTTTTGCTGTCTCTGATTCAGAATACTGACTGGCTACAGCAACATGTACCACACTTTTACGCATGTGATAGGTCTGTAATTTATCATTTTCCTCGTCAAAATTAGTGTGTTTACTCTTGACTTGCCTGCTTTTTTATATTTATTCTTGTTAGTTTTTTTTTAACCACAGGAATATTCCTAACTTACTTAAATTACTATGTGGAGTTTTTAACTACTCTCATTAATACTGATGTCTTTATTTGACCTTTGGGCAAATAAGACTATCAGCAGGAAGATTGGCAGTTTCTATGTAGTTGGAAGCCACTGGTGCCAAATCCACAGAAAATCAGAGATAATTTATGGCACGCAGACCACAATGTCTGAATTTTTTTCAGGCAAAGTTTTGCAGTGAGTAGTATGTTAGCCAGTTAAAAGGGAGCCAAAGAAGATTTTTCAAAAGGAGTCTACTGACAATTAATCAACAACTATTTTGATAACCAATAAACCCTTTAGAAAAAGTAATATCTGTCCAGCTTCTTGAATGTTTATTCTTAATATATGGCATTGTCTGGTGTGTGTGTGTTTGTTTGTTTGTTTGTTTTTCTGTGTTTGTGGGGTCCGTGACCTGGTTAAGGTTAGGGTTAGGGTAAGGGTTTGGATTAGGCTGTACAAATGAATGGACGCCAATGTAAAGGCCCCACAATGATAGCTGTACAAATGTGTGTGTGTGTGTGTGTGTGTGTAGAGAGAGGGGGATTTTGTTTTTGCTGAGCAGCAAGTGTTTGGTTTCCTGTTCAAACCCTCCAGCTTTAAATCAGGTGCTGTGATACTCGTAGTGTGAGGAGAGTTTCTCCATGTTGGAAGGTCACAGGGATGTTAGTGTGACAGAGTGACTTTCTCAGGCTGGTGAGATGATTCCTCAGCTGACTTGGAGATTTAGTTTTGTCTCCATGGACTCAAATCTGGTCTGTTATATGTTGACAAAAACAACAGCACTGCATCCAGAGTATAAAAAACAATACTGTCAAACTGTGTTCATCACCTCAGCCTGGTTTGTTTGTTACTTTGCAGAGCATCTCAGAAATATGTCGACCGACAGCCTTAACCACAGTGTGTCACAAGAATAAAATGTTGGCATTGCGTGAGTCTCTGGTTTGCAGAATCTTACAAAGCCAGCATTTTCTCTGATGAAGAATATCCATCCAGTACATGACTTAATAAATGATCATTGAGGCACATTGGACCCAGCTGCACCTTAAGTCTAAACATTTTCAGTCACTGAAAAACAAATTTAGAGGATTGTGCTGTAATGACAAAAGCGCAGTTTCTTTCTACTCAAGTTGATATCAAAAAAAAAGAAAAAGAAAGAAAAAGAAAAAAGAGCACACATAGATTTTATAGTAATTTCTCTGTGTTGATTTCCTTCTCCAGCTTGGTTTGAATCACTGAGTCAGACAGCCATCATATTACATTTCCAAACGCTGATGCCAGTTTAGATTTACAAATGTGCCTGTGTAAACCAGGAACCACAAAAAGGCACAAGTCAGTGATCACAGTTACTTAGTCCCGTTGGCCATCCACCCACTCTTTGAACTCTAGCTTGTGAACCGAGAGCGCTTTCCTCCCCTGAACGAGCCGTGGCAATACCACATGATACCGCTCAATCCACCGACTTCAAAATTACAATGCGGTCTGTTGCATTTGCCGGAGCCAAAAAAATATCCTCAAGCCTATCAAAGTCTGATGACCTAATTTGTCTTGTTGGGGGTCTCACTCAATCCCCTGCATCCAACTAACACACAGTGCTCTTTTCGCTTAGTACTCCCTCCCAACACATTCAGCCCGAGCCCTCAATTGCTTGTTTAACTTGACACATAATTACTGTGGAAATATTTGTGTATTTTGTACGAGTGCCACAGTCTGCATTGTAACCGACTGCCAAGTCCTCACAGCTCCCACTGCAGCTATCGCAGCCAGAATCCCTGATTAAAACAAGATGCTTTCATTTGGGCCAGCTTTGGAAGAAATCACTCCCAGAGACGGGCCTCTCCCTGCCAAGCCCTACTGCAGGAGGCTTTGCCGTGTGTGGCAGAGCTGACATGCTCATTGTACCAAGAGAGGCTTTTATTTTTTGTTTAAACCCAAATGTGCTACTGAATCAAGGCTGCTCCATCAAAGTGGCGCTCTGAGAGACCACAGAGTAACTCAGGCGGTGCGACTCCGGTCAACATGAAACATCGCTCTTAAATGTGACTGCGTTGTTATTTAAACCTCATGCAGTCTGAGGTCATCTCTGTAATTGTTTTTTCTCAGAAGCCTTTAACTTGATACTTACTTAATAACTTTTCATATTATAATGAAGGTAAAATGTGCATGAAATGAGCACTTTTATGCAAAGAAGAAAACAGTTTTAACTGAAGTTAAGCTCTTCATGTTGCTCAGCCCGCACTTACATTAAGGATTAAGAGTTTTGATGATATGATTTAAAGGTTTCCATGAGTAGTAGTAGCTCTAATCTTGGAAATTCAGGGAAGGTTTCACCATTTGATCAGGGTTTTATTGGGCTGTTATTATAAAAATACTGAACGCAAAGTTTGTAATTTCTGCTGCTGAAGGTCTCCCTGTGAAATCAGTAAAAACTAAAGATATATTTTGATGACGTCACGAAGCAGTGTTCGATCACAGGATTTGTTAAGTTTATTGTTAAACAGCAAATGAAAACCTATCTGACTGACTCAGGTGAAATGTTCACAGTCGAGTTAATGTATTAAAGGTCCAACAGACAAATTCAAACCATCACCACGGCAAGTCTTGTTAACTGAAGACCCAGAGAGACCATGCGGTGCCATCGTTGTCATACGATTGGCTCACAAGCTTTTGGCCATCTTAGACAGAGACAGACAAATAATTATTTTGGACCTGACAAAAAAATTGTTTAAAAATAATAATTTCACAATAATAAGATTTTTTTTGGGGGGGGAGCAACACTTTTATTCTGCAACTTTCCCAAAACTCTGATGCTGTATTAATTTTTTAATGATTCCTTTGCATACTAATGTTATGAATATATCCTTTAAAGGTCCAGTGCGTAGTGTTTAGTGGCATTTAGCAGAACAGACTTGGTAAAATTGGAATATAATATTCATAAGTATGTTTTAATTAGTGTACAATCACTTGAAAATAAAAGTTGATTTGATTTTATTATTTTAGAATGAATCTTTTATATCTACGCAGGGAGCGAGGCCCCCCTCCACTGAAGCTGCCATGTTGCGCTGCCACTTCTCTACAGTAAGCCAGAACAGAAAAACTTATTAGCGGGCTTTCGCTTTTCGAAGGAGCTGCACCAGTTTGAAGACCAATAGAAGAAGATTCACTGCAGCAAAAAAAAATCACAGGAGTGTGAATCGTGTTCTTTAGGGAAACAACAGAGGCTAAACAAAGTCCAGCCTGGTCTGAGAAGCTCGGAGTAATCCAGTATGCAAAGGGGCGAAACAAAATCTGAACAAGTGGCGGCATAAAACGAGGATAGACACTGATGTAGCCTTTCCCGCATGGAAATATCTGATTTGAGAATAAAATGTTTACAGACTGACACCAAAGTTTGCCTTTTTTCTTCTGGAAAGATAAGAGTAATGTTAGTACAACCTACTATAATATAACGTTGAATGCTAATGGTTCAGAACTTAGATCATGTATGACATTTATTACCACTAACTTGCAAAAGTTTCACTGAATAGAAAAGTGTAATTCATTATAACGTGTAAAAATTAGCACACTGTAGCGTGTGCTGCTCAGAGCTGGTGTTAATGTAGCATTAGTCTGATATGAGACAACAAAGAGGCAATGTTGTGCTAAAGTTTTATCCACTTTACATTTAGTCAAATTGCAGACTTCCTTTCTCTATATCTAACTGGTGTGGAATACTTGAAAAATTTAAAATTTCTCTGTGTTCGAACACTGATAAAAATATTTAGGATAATTGAAGTACAACAGTCAACAAAAGTTGTAACACAAGTATGTTTGAATGAACCTGCTGGACTTAAGATTTTTATTACTGTCAAATTAAGGAGGAACTAATTCAGCCTTCTTGTGTGTGATGAATCTATGTGATGTTTCAACAGACATTTGTTTTCAGATTTTTTGAAGTGAAAATATCTCACATTCAAAGTTTAAGGGCATTGTGTACATGCTATTCATCATAAAGGAATATAAAAGTATTTTAAAAGTATCATTGTCCACAAGTGTATTTTGTGTCCTGTCAGTCTCTGGTCAATGTTTATATAATTTGCATTTATCTATTTTTGGCAGTTTTGGTCCATTTAATTTTTATCGGCAAACAATAAATATTATATATATATATATATATAAACAGAGAAGGAATTTTCCAGTGTGCAAGAATACACTAAAAGGCAAATCTAACATATAATAGGTGTAATAAATTACTTTGAATGTCCACTTGTGGTCAGTTTTGTCCACTTAATTTCAATGTTTTATGTGTGATTACGAATTCATACATGTCAAGAGAATAAGCTGTTCATGACAGCTGTGACTACAGAAGGTTGAGGAGAAAAAATGTTGGGTGAAAATGTCCTGTGACAGGTTGTGAAGTCACTCTCATGGGGCAGTGACTGGACGTCTGAGGAGTCTGGCTCCAGCTCCAGGTCGAGCTGTCAGCTGTGACTCACCGGCAGCAAAAATCAACAAACTCTGAAGAGTCACTTGAGTTTTATCCTGACACCTGTCATGCGACTTGAGCGTCTAATTTGTTTGTCTGCAATTGTTCGTTTGAAGTTCCGAGTGAATTTCTGGACCAAAACAAATTCTCATTTTTTGTCGTAATCTCTCCAACTGTAAGCTGCTGGTACACAGGAACACATTTTAAGCAGCAAAATAAGTAAAACACACCACTTCAATCAATGTTGGGGGCCACTTTCATGTAAATTGGGACCTCATTCACAATATCCAAAGCAAATTATCTTCATTAGATTTCCAAAACCATGCCACTGATTTGTCAAGCTGTGAATGATAATGAAGTTGCCTGGTTAATGAAGGGCTGAAGATGCAGGCTTTCACAATCATGATCATCTTCTATATAGCCCTTATGAATATTTAAGGATCTTAATTCTGTATATAATTGCGCACCAAAGCTTGGCATCTCTATAGACTTCACAAATAAAGTATGTAATGGAGGAGACAGACCTAGCTATATTTCATTAATCATTGACATTAATTAACTGGTGATAATATAGGATGTTACACTTGCGGGATCCACAGGGAACTGTAAAGGGGGAAATGTGCAGAAAGTGCATTCTGTGAATTTTTACATGTGCAATTATTCACAAAATCTCACACTCACGCCTGAAGAGTTTGTTCATGTTGCTCAGTGTTAGTATCCTGAGGCAAAAGGTAGATTTAGATTGTTTTTGTTCCTACAGGAGAGCAAAAAGGAGGGTTGAACATATGTGACATGCTGTGTTTTGCATAGAAAACGGTGAATTTATGTTCATGCCAAAGCTTTGGAAAACAGCATTAAGGCTCGTATAATTTATGGGAAATAATTTACCCTTTTGTCTGTTTTACAGTACAGAGCAGAGATGTACGCATGTGACTCAGAGCACAGGGCTGAAAAACAGGAAGTAAATACGCTTGGCCGTATTGTGATCCTACCTGCTGCCTGTTCCCAGAACAGCTCTGGGAGTAAACCGGAGTGGATTTGAGTGTCATGGTGGAAATCCTCAGTCAAATAAAACAAAGTGGGGCTGCATCGATGCTCTGTCTTGTTTTATATGATGGCTTGAAATAAATGAACTTTAAATGGAACCTTGGCAGGGACGCGGGCTATTGATCGATTGAAGCAGGAGCTGAAGTTTAAGGGCACAGCTTTCCCGGGGCTGGGGCTGTAACTGGAGTAATGAAATTGATTAGGCCGAGGGAGGGTGACAAGCCAGTAGAGTCAAGCCCTTGATGTAAGGAAACAAGAGTGCCATCTAATTGGGGTGTAATATGGGTCTTTAGAGGACATTAAGCACACAAGTGGCGGAAGGGAAGCCACTCTACTGGATGGAGCCAAGATGATGTTGCACCGGTGTTATTATTTTGTGATTATTCACCCATCTGATTGGATTATGGGAGTCAAAACTGAGAGTCCAGCCAAGGGTCAGCTTTGTGGAGGCAGCATTTGAAGCAACGTCCACTCTCTCTCTGTCTCCTGATGTTTCTGTAAATATGGGAATGTGCTGCTTAAAGAACAATGAAAAATGTACTTTGTTGAGTGATGATGAACATTAAAATGTGTTTTTCTTCTTTTTACTTCCCTCCACAATGGTTGGCGTTTACGTGGAGGTTGATATTGAGCTTTTTGTTTTGCTGACGATGCTACATCATGAGTAGTGTAAAACCCAAAAGTGATTCAAAATTTTGTCTTTTGTTTGTGGTTGCTATGTTTCATTGTCTGTCCTCAGTTAGTGTTTTGTGTTTGCTTTGTGTTTTAATACTGTGTGTTTAACATAGACTGTATAATAAATCAGTGGTTCCCAAAGTGGGGGTCGGGGCCCTCTGGGGGGTTGCAAGACACAGAGAAGGGGGCCACAAGATGCCCTCTAAAAAACAACCAAAAAAACCCCAAAACAACCAAAAAAAAAGTATAATTGCATATTTAACCCACTATTGTACAAATTCTTTTTATATTCTTTCTCAGATCACTTAAAAGTAATATTCTGGCTGTTACGCTGGTGTTCTTTTGTGTTATATTGATGCCCGTGTAGGCCCAATAGTGCATTGCGCAGCTGTGCACAATGTTATACGCCACCTCCAGCGTCAATGGGGGTCCCCATTCTCTGGCACCTTTGTTTGGAGGTTGTGGTCTGAAAAGTTTGAGAAAACCCCTGTAATAAATAGTGGTCTGAGCTACCATTACATCACCAATTGGTAAGTGGAATAGTAATTTAAAAGCCTTGACTTTGACATTACGGCCATCGCCATCAAACAACAAATCGTCTCTTCCCGTCTGTGTGCCGTAACGCATTTCGTAGCGTTTCCACTGACAAGATAGCAATCTCCAGTCCTCTTGCCGATGGTCTCATTTGCCAATGTAGGTAAGACCAACTAATTATACAAAATCGTAAAAGTATTTATTCCATTTTTCATTTACAAACTGGAAGAAAGACTTTCTCATGTCCTAAAATGTGTCATTTTCATGAAGTCAACAAGATGTAGGAAAAAAACTGAGCTTAATTTTGTTGAGAAAGAATAGACAAAGGTTGCATATAACCATTGTTTAAACTGCATTCAAAATACTCAATAATACAATAATACATCTCACTGTAAAGCAGTGCCTGTTCAAAAACTGAGACGCATTCAAAAGATACACTGTTCAAATGTAGTCCAGTATTATTGGGAGGTCCGGACATCTTTTGCCCTGCAGATCAACAAATCAGTGCTTACCGGGCTGTCACTGCTGAACCACAGAGTCACTCTGGCTGGGATCACAGGGAGTGCAGCGTCCTCCTGCCAGCAGAGGCCCTGTCCAGTGCAGGGGCATTTATCTCCTGGCCTGAACTGTCTCACTCAACAGGATGGCCAGAAGTTACGGTGCATTACAAGCACTTAGCGCAGTGATATCAAGGTTCACCTCCGATTTCCAATCTCAGGCCAGAATAGTGGGCTGGGAGGCCGTCATTAAAAAGCCATTACATGCCCATATTTCATATACCAGTCTCTCCTATGTTTCAAGGTGTTAAAAGCTCAATGTATATTTCCTCCATATTTAAGCGGCAGGACAACGGAGCAGCACATAGCATCTCACTAGCAGCCATTGACCTTGGCCTAGCCAGCCTTCATTAGCTTTTAGACACTTATCAGTCATAACTGGGTTTGTCCTCTCCGCAACGTTTCCTCCTTCACTTCACTTAGGCTGGAAAATAATGGCTGAAATCCATTTATCTGCCATTTCCAACAAGTGCGTGACATTAACAAATTATCTACTTTTCACTAAGTATGGCCAAGGTACCCTCTAAAGGATTCCTCCACTCTACCGGCCAAGGTCAGACCTTTTTAGAAAGTGACTTTTTTTTTTCTCTCTACCTGAGCTATTTTCTCCTTCTCCCCATCTTTAAATATTCATTCTGCTTTTGCATGCCGGGCAGAGATTTTATGAGCACTATCAGCCATATTTCTCCAAACACACATCTTTATTTGTTTTTGATTATTTATGCTCCACTCTGACTTTATAACTCACATCCCTAGGAAAACATTGATCCAAGAGGCAAATGAATCTAATTAGGACCTCTTTCTTCTGTGCTGAATATTGACTTGTTTTGAAAGGTGCCTCTCCATTTCGAGCGAATGTCTCTGGAATGCTCCGTCCCAATCTCTTTAAGGAAAACTTCTAAATGCTGATGAGATATTTTAGTGCATAAATGCAATCCCGAACAGATCTATAGTGGCGCCTGCTCGTTCATAATGTATTACATTAATTGCAGGATGTCATCAGTGCACTAATTTCCAGCTCTCACGAGCTCAAAGGCACCAGTTGTTTTTGCAGTTGTTGAGGGCTTAAGTCTTATATCTCAATCTTGCATTTCTTAACATCCATTGTGAGTGGAGACACATGTAATCTCTGCAGTGCACTCTTGTGAATGCAGTGCTCCTGGGCTCAACCTGTCAATCTGGTCAACAAGGACAGCGTAGGGAGTGATGATGTACCATTAGTCGAGAATCATCTCAGCTAAGAAGAATCTTTGTTCTTGACACAGAAAACTTGTGTTCCATCTCGATCAGTGAGGAAATGGGGCCTGGCGAAGCGTGCGTCGTCTCGCATTTGTCTTGAGTCGCTGTCCCGAGGCACTGGCTCTTGTTCACAGCATTACGCTGCAGGCTTTTGATGCAAAGCCCCTGCATTTCGCCATTTCACACAAACCCAATTCTAAAATATTCCGTCGCATTCCATGTCGTTGATTTCTGCTTAAAACGGTCATGATTATTTTATTTTGCAACATTAATGGAAGTACATCCAGGGGTGGGGGAGTGCTGAGGCATTTGCAATTCATATTTCCCTGCATGATTACATTAAGAGTATGTTCTGTCATATTTGATTAATGTATCGTGTTTTCTTTAAAACAGGATTAAAATATGAAAACCGACAGAAATGAAGCTATTACAAAGAATGATCAATTTTTAATAATCTACTCAAGGAACAAAAAAAAGAAGATGAAGTGCTGCTCAGAAATGCACAGATCAGGATTCTGCAACATTTTGTAATCAGTGTTAGGCTGCGAAAACAAGCTTTGTTTAAAGGCACAGACACAATTAACATGAAAGGCTGGCAGGCCAAGCTTTTATGGCTTTTATGTTATGAAGCTTGAATTACAGATATTACTTCCCACAATGCCAGGTGTTCATGTTGTACCGCATGGCGCGGCACATTTATGTTAAACTGCCCAGATTCTGCTATTGTATTAACATATTTTTGTGCAGAAAACTACAAAAGATCTTTAATCTCATACCACCACAAACTTTTCGTGTATTTACTGTAGATATCATTGAAATTTCTCTGTAATTTACACAAGCAATCATAAAGTTTAATGCACAGTCTTTAATTTCAACAGGCAAACGCAAATGAAACCATAAATAACAGAGAAATACAGGCTTAAATACTGGTACTGCTGCCACTGTTGTGAAAAGTACTTTAACTGTCAGTTTCTTACGAGCATGTACTACATCATCCGTTGTACCTTTAGATGAGCTCTTTGTTGTGTGTTCTGAAATATAGTTTCAAGAAGGGTTCTCTATTAATCTCTCATAGTGAGACATTTTTCATGCACAAGCACAAAAAAAAAATACACTCTCTCTAATATCTAACCTTGTAGAAATGCTGCAGAAAAGCAGCTTGTGCTCTTTAGTCAAAGTCAGTGGCCATTTTTGAAACAAAGTGTGCGTACTGGAATAAACGCAGGCCTCCAATTCCACTGTCAGCCATTTAGCCTGACCATGGGTGACTGTGAATTAAAAAGAGGGGCCTTTATGTGCGACCCCGCTGCACAAAAGGCTACATCCATAACTTACAGAGACAGGGAGGCCATTAGCCGCCACTGCCGGGCCACCTTTACATAATATGGTGTGTGCGGACTAATCACTGAGCTGAGGAGTCAGACTGCTTTAAGTCTACACTGTGTATAAACAAAGCAGGAGCAGAAATGATAACAACAAATTCCTCATGTGTCTCGGGGGCTTTTTGGGTTCAGGAAAAAACGATTTCAGGAAAATTCTTCCACTCGGCTCACGATTAAAGCCTTTTAATCCACAGTTAACTTTTGTCATGTGAGACCGTTTGTGTGTGTGTTTGTGTGTGAATGGAAGCCTGTTTCTCCAAACAAATCGCATCCATATGGCCCCTCCAAGTGTTGGGACAAATCAAAATGTTTCTGAAAAGCCAATAATTAATGCTGAAGCGGGGCTTTTTTCTGAGGGCGAGTAAAGACAACAAAGTGGGATTGAGGAACCAGAACCACATGAGGCCAAGCCGACGATGCTCACAGAGGAAGTTCCAACAACAAAACTATTAGCAGCTGTCAGTATGGCAGAGTGTGAAGCCCATATGAGCTATACATTTAGTCCCAGTTGGGCCAGTTTATGAATGACTTTCAAGCAAAAATCCTTCTTTTTAAATTATGTACATGCTGCTGTGATTTTTTTTCTTTTACATTAAATTGCACCTTTTGTGTTTTATCATATTACACAGAAAAAAAGAAGAAAGCAATATGAGCCAAATTGTTTTGATATGACTATCCAGCCTCTGAAGGCTTAAATAAAGTGGAACACAAGTGTCTTTGATTGTGCTTATCTAAAACAGTTAGGCTCACTATAAAGTTGCTACTTGTGCAGAAATCAGGTAAATGATACCGTGTGCGCCGCTTAAAAAGGATTTGCAAACCATTTGGCCTGACTGCTCTTCATATTACCTTAATGTCTCCCAAAAGGCCAAAGCCAAGAATGAATTATTGATAGCCATCATATGGATCGCACGCTGTGGCTCCACATGCCTATTAGAGGGTTTTGTTCATTCATTTACGCTAGCTTGGACGGCTGCCTTGAACGACACATCACTCTTCTTCTTTTACTTTTATCCATTAGCTGTTAACAATAACTGACTTTATGCATGTTGCAGAGTTTCCAGCAAACAGTGAAAACAAAGTAATGTTATGAGGATCATTTGCATGCTTTGTGGCGTCCTGATGTTGTACCACACTGCCTGTAATTTGACCTTTGATGTCTCCTGGTTGCGTGCAGTCCATTTAGGCTTTCCTCCATTTCTTGCATAAAAAATTGGCAAAAGGGAGAGACAACACTTTCTGGTGAAACGATAGTCGGAATGATAATTGCTAAGTTTAAAAAACAGAAATCTAATTGTGTGGGTCCCCCTGGAGACTAATATTGGACTATCTTATAAAAGGCCCACAGTATCCCAGCAATGATTTATTGCTGAATTCCAGTCATTTTCAATACATTATAGTTTCCAAATTGTGTTTAAATTGAGTGTAGAGGAGAAAAGGCCATTAGGAGATGCAGAAATGAAGATTATATTTAAATATTCATGCACTCGCTACCTTATTATTGAATCTGTACACTAACAAAATCAATATTAAGTGCAGTTTGACATAAATTTATTTATGAATTTCGACTTTCTAAGTACTTGCGTTTTTTCACTCAAAAAAAGGATGAGTATAATGCTGTAATGATATCAAAACAGTGTGTCAGGGTGCATTAGTCTGGGAGTTTATGAACCCGCACATAAAAACTCAGGAGCGTCCCTGTAGAAGTGCTTACTAGGCAGAAATGTCGCTTTTTACAAACATCAGTCATTTTACAGCCCCGTATCACAGGGCGCTCCTCGGCTGTGGGTGATAGTTAGAGAAAGATGCAGTCATCTTGTTTGTCCTAAATGAGATCTTTGCAGTAAGCCTACTTGTATTAAGGCCTGGGAGTGGGACTGTGTAACATTTAATTAAAATGGATGTCTCTCGTTGTGCCTAACCTGTCCCCCTAACTCCTTCTTGTTTTCAGGCCATGTCTTTGTTTAGACAACAGCCCAATGTGACACTTATGACACGAGGACACTGTGGTTCAGAGGATTTTCTTGTTGCATGAGTCTTAATACAGCCGCACACAATAACATGATTGGCTAGCCCTTGCTGAAAGCTTCAAGGAGAATTATAAGTATACTGCCAGTAATAAAATATCAATGTCTTTTCTTTTTATGTTGTATTGTGTCACTGAGAGTGCGGCAACAGTGAAGATCCTCATTCACATCGCACACGCTTTGTGCACACATGTAGGAATACTGTTAAAATATAATGAATTTCCACGCGTTTTCAAAACAGTTTCTCATCTTTTTGTTTTTTATAGAAATGTGAGCAAAGTTAAAAGGCTCTTTATTGGAGGAGCCACATCTCTGGACACAAGATGATGCCATAAAAGCAGGAAGGCATGGAAAAGCAAAACATCAATCTGAACTAAGAGGGGGAAGCAATAAATCAGAGAATCATAGCCTTCTGCCCCGCCTTTAAAATCATTTAAACAGATTCAAAAAGCCTGATTCTGCTCCAGTCTGTCTGTAAGCACCCTTATAAAGCCTTTATGTGCCTTAGACATGGAGGATAAAACCACAAAACCTCATTGAGAGACAGAAAAATGATGCCCTGTTCTTAGGAAGTGGATGCTTTAAACGCCAGTATCGGTATCGGGATCACAGAGCGGAGATGAGTAAGTAAGGATCAAGGAAGCCGTCCATCCAAAGCATTCCTCTAATATGTTTTACAAACCTTTTCAGGTCTCTATTTGAACACTGAGGTCCACCTAGGTCCAGAATTAGAGGAGTTTATCAGATGCTGAGTACGTCTATGATATTACAGTTTCCTTATTTCCCTAGTTATAAGCATATCAGCTGTTCTGCTTAAACTCAATGCCAGCAAATGAGGTGGATAAACAAGTAGTATTGGGTATCAATCTGCATCATGTACAAGACCTGCTCTGAAACCATGTGATATAATCTTAGACATTTGTTTCACCCACCCTTACTGAGAGAAATAAAATATTTCACTTTTAAATTTATGAGAAAATTCTGAATATATGTATTTTAACTCATGTTAATGGCAGAAGGAAGTCAATTGAAGTCCACATATAAGGACAAAAGCATCATGACCTGCTACAATGAGGCAGGCTGTAAAAGTTCATGTCCTTTTTTTAACTTCTCTTTGCTGCAGAGCAAACACAAAGTGCTGGCAAACGTGTAGAGGAAAAGGAAACTTCAATGCACTCTGCAGATCTCTGTCGACAGGAACTTGAGGAAAAATGTCTTGGACTGCAAGTTATCTTGTGTAGTGAGCATTAGACTGACAGATGACCAACAAAATGGAGAAAATAGAAAGAGAGATGGAGACTGTGAGGAAATAAATCATAGTTTTAAAATAAGAGGGGGGCCTGCTTAGCTGAGAGGAATGTTTGTCTGGACTTATTAAAGTCACATGTAAGTTTCATTTTTCATTCATTTCTCATTTTCTCAGAAATCAACAGTGGTGGAAAATAACGATTATAAACAAGTACAATTTTGAGGTGCTAGTAGCCGAATATTTTAATTTTCTACATCTTATTACTGTGCTTCTTCAGTAATGCACTACTTACCAAATAGTTTCTGCTTATATAATTTGGTCATTAAAAAATGCTCTTAAAATAAGTTAAAAAAAAATAATCTGCCATTACTCTTAGATAATTTGAACGAACATCAACTACTTTTATGAATTTTCTCAAATAAAATAATATTTTTCTTACTTTACAACGATCCTTTATTTATTGTGGTCTTTCCAAAAAGTTCTTGAAACAAGTTTTCAAGATTGCATATACATATTTCTTTTCGTATTTTGCTTTAACTGGAAGCTATCACAATAAATTTGAAGTGTTTTCTTGCAAACAAGTACAAAACAACACATCCCTCCAACACTTACCAAGTGCAGTCTTGCCATCAGAATAAAAATCTGCATACACTGGATACGGAGCAAATTTGTGTGTTGTGTTCAAGAACTGAAAAAATGAATAAATAAATAAAAAATCATAAAAAATAATTACCCTCCTGTTTGCAGTGCATGACAAAATGGATGGAATAGAATAAGGATGGACGTTCAAAGACGTTTTGTTGCCAGAGTTTGCATCTTTTGTTTTCTGGCATTTACTGAGGAAAGGTGACAATTTTTATGAGAAGGGATAGGTGACGTACGTTATGTGAGCCTCACATCACACTGTGCTTTCATATGCTGTAAAGATCCATTAAAATGTACTGAATTAGATGACAGTTAACACCTTGTCATTTTCAGGAGAAATGAAAAAAAAAAAAAGATCTGAATTATCATTAAAATATTCCTCAGAAGGAAAAACAGTGTTAAAGAGTGTGAATAAGAGCTCAGTGTGTTGAAGGTGTGCCTGACTAAAATGTATTTTTTACCAGACAAATGAAATCGGATAATAAGGTATTAACTTCACCAAATGTGCAGACTGTTAATGAGGGGTGAATGCTTCATGAACAGCTGGAACAGCTTATTATCATTCAGGATGTACGAGGGAAAGCTGTTACGGAAACGCATTCAGGCAAATTCCTTCACATTTTATGCCTAAATATCAGTTTAAGGCATTTTGAGTGGAAAGGTTTGATTGTGTTGGCGATGGAGACGGCAAAGTTTTCCAGCGGTCCTGATGTGTCCTCTGTCTGTTTAAGCCGCTCAGTCCTCTTTCATCCCTGTTCACCCAAGAAATGGAATCATAAAAACCATTCATGCTAAATGAAAAAGGGCATCATAAAGCTGCATTACACTGGAGTACACTCCTCTGCACCTTCCATCCTTATCAATATCACCCTCCGTCTTCTCATGCATCTCTCGTCCCCTCCTTCGTCTTGAAACAAAGCATAAAAGCCTTAGAAAGAGGCACAATCTGTCATTCTTGTAATATAAGATGAAAGTCTTAAAGAGCTAAAGGTCCAGGTTGTTTTGTTTTTTCTCTTTTGAGCGTGCAGTCTTTAGGACTGCTCCTCAGGATTAGCAGCATGAAGAACTATATATTATTTGCAGAAGAGCTTAGTGAGCAGAGTCTCAGCCTATACATATAAGTCAATTTATATTAGAATTTCCATACGTGCATTTTCTTGTTACCGTCAATATGCAAAAATGGTACTTACTAACAGATAATGCATAATGTAGAGGCAGGGCATCAATAACTGCATTTGAGCTTTAAGAGAAAATGCAAAAAGGCAGAGCATAAAGACGAGCTGCAGAAGATATACAACGCATTAAACAGGAAAACGTCAAAAATATAAAGATGGCTCTTTGCTCTGGAGACAGCGAGTCATTT
>JAPZDX010000002.1:9701856-9714677 GCA_029783625.1 Naso annulatus | reverse complement strand
AGGGTTAAAAGCGTATAGCCAGTCGTTCATGTCTTTCTCGTTGTTGGCCTGCAGGAGGATTCCTCGATGTTTTGTGCACACAGCAAAGGTGTTGGGAGTCTGAAAAGACAACAGCAAATATAAGCCAAACTGCAAACGTGCAAGCATGAGCTTTAACGATGCTGAGGCAGAACGACCAGTTTTTGACAACCGCTGTTTGTTGTGACAGAATAATCACCATGTATTTAAACTGCACATGCTGTGTGCATATTGTGGATGTGCTTACAAAACTGCTGCAGTGTGATTATTTACAGAGTGAATGTCCACTTCATTAACTGTTGGCTATGTTGTGTATGAGGTGTCCAGATGCAGGAACATGCTTCCTGACTTGAAACTGTACCTTCAGCATGGCCTGCTGGTCTTCGCTGTATTCCACCTGTGCTGTGGAAAGATTGAGGACACCCCGCTCCACCGGGTCCTTGTCACTGTTGTAGATGAAGACGTAGGGCCGGCGCACCACCACAAAGTGCTTCACCCACGAGTTGGAGCGCGGCTCCATGAAGCTTAAGAAACCTTTCTTGGACACTACAGATCTGATAAGAAGCCAAACAAAAGGAAACAAGAAAGAGGTCAAATAAAAATGTCCATCTTGTTTTCCTGCAGAATAAAATCTGGCTTGTTCCAGTTGAAGCCACTCAGGTTCAACAGTTTAAATCAATTCACATTATTTCTGCTTGGACTGGAAAACAGGATTATCTATTTTTGGTTGGACTGCGAGATGAATCTCATATTGACTTGTTTAATCGCATCACTGTACACAAACGTACAAAGAGGAAAAAAGCCTTGAGCCTGAAGTAACAGCAACAGAGCTTTGTGTCAGCACTTACCCTGGCCTCATTTCTTCAATATCAGGCACCAAGTTGAGGAACTCGTTCTTTCCAGCCCGCGCTAAGTAGGACGTTTCCAGTGTGGGAACCATAGGGAAGTTTTCATAGTCCGAACAGGAAGGACTGGAGGCACGGGAGCTGTTCTCTGGGGTCCTTTGGAGCAAAGTAAACAAAGTAAGCATCACAGTGACAACCTGCCAATAACTAACAGCAGGTTCTTACTGTGATCATAAATAATAAATCTACACAAATTAAACACATTTTGTGCCTGTAAGTAACTTGGCCCAGCTTCCAGTATTTCATATAGACACTGAGAGATACTTAGACAAAATCTATGAATTAAGGTTTTACTTCTGGTCCACGGAACCACAGCGGGAGTCAGACAGAGAAGGGCAGGTGGAGGAGGGGGTGAGGGTGGCGCTGCTGAAGCTGGTCACTGACGGGTCTCGTCCCATTGGTGAGATGTCGGACAGCTGAGGAAAAGAAAGAGCAGGAAGCAATTAAACGCACTGTTTTGTGTTACCAAAACACTGAAAGAGAAAAAATACAGATGATTATGTGCAGGATGCACTGCTGACACTAAAGGAATTATTAGGCGACAAACAGTAGATTTAATTTAAGAGTCACTTGTTTATTTGCAACAACTTTAAAAAAATGAGCACTGAGATAAATCTAGATGTATAAACAACTTTTAAACTGAAAGAATCGCTGATTTTTAAAATTTACAGTGAGCGAGAAATAGGGAAATATGAGAGAAATGTCATCTATGATTCAAAGTTTACAGTGTTTTTGGACCAGGTTTACACAGCAGAAGCCCAACTAGAAACAGAAAGGTCTTTCTTTGCGTCTTCAAAATATGTCCGTGTTAATACGCACAACCGAAAGCGCTGCAGAATGCATACCAGGCCAGTCGTCTGCGGTGTAAGTTTATAATGACATACCATTGGAGCTGCTGAAGTAACTTCCTGTTGCTGCTAAGCCCTAAGCAGCCACAAATTAAAGAAATTCAGCCGTAGACGGACTTCTAAAATTATGCTACAAACACTTATATTCGCTTCAACAGACTGTCGTCATATTTGACCTGCTTTTGGTGCACTGCGGAGTGTTTAATCAGATTTTGGCAGTGGCTAGAGCGGAATGCACTGACTTGCGCTAGCATTAGCCTTAGCCTTGTCACAGGCACTCTGCTTGCCACTTTACACAGCCAGGAAGAAGGTTGTCGTTTCAAAAGATTCCACTCTGTAACTCGGTTTCAAACGTGTGCAGTTTCAGGGGCACCAGCACGCCGTTGTCATGTAAAAGGAAGGCGGAACCACAAAAAAAGTGTTTTGTTTGATGCGAAAACTTGCGCTGTGTCAATTGCCCCTGAGTTTCTTTGTATTGTTACTCACCTTGCAGTCACTGATACTGTTGATCACTTGGTTATATTCACTGTTGAAGGTGTGCGTCAGAAGGCGCAGACACTACAAGGGAACAAAGACGAGACTGTTCATAGTGGAGAAGAGGCAGCTGTCGACCAGTGAATAATAATGCAGCAAAACAGACAATCATCACTGCCAGTATTCCGTAATACCAAATTTGCTCTCACCTTAGTAGCCAGCTCCTTCTCGCGATCCACCAGGCTCTCGATGTCGGTGGAGTCGTAGCCGCTGCTCTCGCTGGGCGTGATGGCGCTTTCAAAGGTGGTGCTGGAGATCTGAGAGGAGATGGAAGTGGAGGTGGACAGGGTGCCTGAGCTCATGCTGGGGGACAGTATCTCACTAAGGGACTTGGTGGTGGAAGCAGGTGCTGTTGGAGCCGCATCTCCCAGCTTCTCCCTCAGCAGGAGCAGGTGACGCGTCTTCTCCACCTGTGTAAACGGGTGGGGTTAGATACAAGTTCCATTTCAACTGTTAGAAAACACTTTTTAAAAGAAAAGTATTCTGTCAGTCGGATATCAGACGTGGTTTTTAAGGACCCACCTCATGCAGCTGCTCCATTTTCTCCAGCTCCCACTGGTGCTCCACAATGAGACTGTCCCCTCTGGGCCTCCAGCCAGCCAGATTCTCCTCTCCGCGCACATAAGCCACTGATGTGTCCAGGACCTTCCTCCTCCTCCTCTGCATCCCTGATCAGGACAAAAGGGCACATCGGAACGAAGCCTTCAGAGGAATCTTGATGTAAAAGTGCGAGCTTGTCTGACTACAAATTTTGAGTTTACTCACCTGGGCTTCCAGTGTCAGACATCTTGCACAAGCTCAGCTCATAGATGCCAGTTACGCGATTGCTGTAATGAAGAAGATGAGATTCTGTCTATGTAAACAGTGCCGATGTAATATGGTGCAACCATTTTGAATTTTGGGTATAAAAATGGCTGCAAATGTAGTAATCTGAAGTTATACCAGTCAGGGGTTTTGGAGTATCCACTACCGAAGAGGTTCCTGAGGGAACGTGGAGGGGAGATCTTCGCATCCCGGGAGTAGAAGACCATGCAGATGTCTTTGGTAATAATAGCAGGCTGGATGCAATGGTCCAGCTGAGAAGAAGAGATACAGTGAGTGTGATAGCTGTGTTGACATCTGGTGGGGGGTTGTACAATATAAAGCTCAATGGAAAAAGGTACAGCACAGATGAGAATGACTGACCTCCAGATATGCAGACAGGGTCATGAAGATCTTCTCTCCATATGGAGTGACTCTGTTGAGCAGGAGGGAGTTGTGCAGGGAGCTGTCCCACACTGCCTCGAAGCGGTAGAATGTCCTGAAGAAGGAAAAGTCTTTGATTAGTTGACAAAATTACAAATCAACCTAGACAGTTTTATGCAAGTCAGTGTTTCATAAAGAGCAGTGTTTGTAGGATCTGTGAGGAAACAGCAGCGGTGATTAAACGTCATGAAGACACTATGCAGTGACTGAAGTGGCCCTCACACTTATCCACTGCTGTGAGGAAGCACACCGAGGTGAGAGCTGAGCTTGACAATAGACACAACCTGATCAGGAGTCACAGCAGTTCACAGGAATGTGCCGAGTGCAGCGAGCTGTGTGTGTGACAGCTGGCACAAGCCCAGTTGGTGGCAAGCAGAACATAGCACTTATGTGTACAGATATGATACATATACACAGATTTATAAAATAAAATGGATGCTATACTATACTGTAGAGCATATACATAAATACCTATTCTCCACTTTACATTTCTCTTTTCCAGCATGCAGTTTAATAGATCTGTGTCTGCCTGCACTATGAAATGACTGCTTGTGAGGCTATTTCAGGGAGTTACACTGTTCCTGTCTTTGGCAGCAGGGGGCACTCTTATCCACAGACTGAAAGCCAGCACTTCCCTGTTGGTGCCTCGATGGCCTTGGTTGTTATTGACTCACAGAGTGAATAACAGCTGAGAGAAAAGCATTCATTTGCAATCTGGGTGCCACAGAAGATCAACAAAGCATAAGACACACTAATACAAAAACAAGGCTGCATTTGCATGTAAGATTGCCTTTATCTGTCCATAAATACCAGAGAACCAGATACATTTTTTCGGACACTAATTATCGATGAAAATAAAGGCAGACCTAATGCAACATGCCAACAAAAACACAAAGGGTGGAGAACTTATTTCTATGAATCTATCAGACTAAAGAGAAGCATAAGGGTCTTTCAAAGAAGGAGCCTTATGTTCTCTGGTCACGGGTACCTATCAATATCCTTATCAATAGAAAGCCTGAGCACAATCAAGAGTCCAGCCGCAGCAGGAGGAAAAAGAGAGTGCACAGAGAGTCAGGCAACAGAGACAATGGAGCAAATTAACAGGAGAAAAGACAGCAATGAAAATGGAAATGGTGATGAAATGATTTCAGTCTGCCTTCAGCAAATATTAAAACAAGACACATACACAGACAAAGTATGATGCTGTTTCTAAGCTGTTTTTAGGCAACGAAGTAAACTACAGTATGTGGCTATAATTCAGCTGTGACAAATTAACTGAGTTGACATCTGTGTCAAGAACACAATGAGAAAGTTTGCAGCAAACCTTCATGTAGCACCGATCAATCGATGGACTCACACCGTGAAATGTTGTGTCTACTACGTATGTACTGTTAAGTACAACTGGATTTAAAACAGTCAAAGAAGGCATGTGTGAGCTGTGCAGTTACCTGTTGGAGTTGTGGGACGACTTGATGTTCTTGGCAGAAATGATGTTGAGGGACAGGACGGCATCGGCGGCACTGTCGTCCACTTCAGCCTTGCTCCTGATGCGACCTGACGGGATGCAGAGCAGCACCATCAACATCCTGTCATCAGAGTAGCTTGATTGCCTTCCTCTAATGGAACATGAATGCCTTATACAGGAACTCAGAGTTTAATTTAACAGCTGTCACACTGTCCAGGAGCAAGGCTCTAAAAACATGCCTGCTCACTCACGGGCCTCTCTGGAGAAGAGCTTTAACAGCTAAGTGTCTAAAATGTGCAATGTAATTATTTCTCCCATTAGCAACAGCTACAGAGGGGCAGCTTATGGTGAAACACACACAACTCCCTGGCCTGAAGGAATGAGGAACCAGTGTGAAATATTTGCAGTGCTGCCTCACAAACTAAGCTTCCTTTGAGACAATGAAGGGTGTCACACTGTCGGGGTATCCACTGATTCGTCTGAGTGAATGAGGAAGCAATCATACAGCGACACTCGTTCTCCTCTTTTGTGAAACAGCTGTGTTTTGTGCCTCTGGTGTCCATCTGCTGTGGAAAGGCAGAACTATTAATCTCTGAGAAAAGGCTGCTCACCCACGACCAGCTCGCGAACGTCCTTCCAGTGCAGCTCGCTTCCCTTCTCGTGGATGAGAGTCACTGTGATCCTCCGCTGGATCCCCTGCAGCACAGTTGACAAGAGCTTAGGATCAGTGTAGACACAGCTAACGCACAATTAAGCTTCTAAATGTCTCTCATCAAGACGGAATATTATTTACTGGTTTACGAGAAAGAATAATGGTAGGAATTGTGCAGATGTATAGTACCTGGTGCAGTAGATAGGTGCCATGGCAGGGCAGCCCTCCACTGTGATCCACTATAGCCGGGATGTACCTGTGTGGGGAGGGAGGTCACACTCAGCCCAGACACTTCAAAAGACACATCTCAGGGTATTCTTTGAGGGGGGGTTGACAAATGACATTCAAATATCCACCATTTGACAAACTGCACTCATAAGCGAGGAAACTTCTCTCAAAGTCCAACTTTTCTAATCTTTTCAGGGAGATAACGCCGAATTGTTTCTATGCTGCTAGAATAGGCCATAGTGGAGCCTTCAGATATTGTGTAGTAGGTTTTGACATCTAGGAACATATTTTACTGCTGTTATTTTACTTACTAAATACAACCCCTGCTGGAACACAGAGGTTTAGTGTGCATCTTTAATGTTTTAATCTCTTTTAGTTCAATTTTCTTACCAGTTCCAATGTCTGTTATACTTTTTTATTGCATATCAGTTGATTTAAAGAAAATTTAAAGACAAAGGTGTTGCTCTTGTTTTTAGTATTAGTAGGAGCACTGTAAAGTAAGTCTGAGATCTCACATGATGTGTCATTTTAAAATAACACACAGAATAACATGTATTGACAACTTTATAGTCACTGCTGTATGTGAATGTATGTCCACTCACTCTCCGGTGGGCTCCAGCTCACTGATCTCAAACCAGACCAGCAGGTCGTACTTGCTGACACACTGACCAAGGTTGGACTTGGTGATGGTGTTCAACTTGGTAGCTGGAACTGACACACACACACACACAAACACAGAACATTAAAAGAGGAATTTTCCCCAATTTCTACGTGAATTCATGAAAGTATTAGCAGTTATTTATGTCATAAATTGGATTAACAAATGGAGGTTGAATATGTGATGTGAATACACAGGTGGTTCTGGTTACTGGCCATTGACAGACACACATATACTGGTATCCAAAGTTAAAGGATGCATTAATTATAAGTCCAGCACTCCTGAAATACCTCATAAGCTGGACACAGAAAACAAGCTATATAACATATTATATTCAAAACCAACAACTGCACGTACCTAGACAGTATGAGGAGCTAAATCACAGATTACACCACTACTGACAGCACCCTGCTGTCTGACACACACCAGGAAACGTTCCTGTTGAAACAGGCTAATCTCTAAGCCACACAGCTCCATCCATTTGTGCTGAAATGAACTTTATTCCACGTGAAAACTGTCGTAATTGGACTGCAGTTGAACCTCTAAAGACTTAAGCCTCTGGATTCTGATTTATGCTGTGACAGCAATGTCAGTGATCTTCTATGATTATGATAAATACTAATTTTATTATTTGGCTTATGATTCAGCATATGCAGCAGATTTACTTGGAGGTGTTAGCTCAGGCCACTTTATAAGGGACATGGGGAGGGCTGAACTGAGCTGACTGGACCTAAATAGACCTGCAGCAAGGTGCAGCACACAAAACCACTGCAGAGCTCTGTCGTGCTGTTGCCTGCAGTAGCGGAGCAACACAGGAGCAAAGCACAGCACTAGTCTAATCACCACAGCACAGGTGCATCTAGCGTCTGGTCTGTTAGCTACTACAGTGTCCGCTGTACCAACCATGGTGCTTGGGAACAATAAGCACAGGGTCACTGAGCACCGGGAGGAATGGGAAGTGAGAGAGCTGGTCAGCCTCATCCTCCAGACTGGCCACGGCAGAGGACGCCAAGGCATTGGCGTGCTCGGACAGCGTGTCCAGCACTTTGCCATTCACATAGCCGCTCATAAGGTAGCGGACCAGCTCTATCTTTCGGGTGTGGTCTGGAGTTTTAATGCATGACATTGTAAGAACGGTGAGAAAGATTGGAAGGGGAAGTGTGAAAAAGGATATGTGGAAGAGGGAGGGCAGAGGCGGGTAAGAGGATTATGGATGGTGGGAGAATGATTAAATAAGAGACAAAAAAATCCAGAGGAAGCGAGATATGAAAAAAGAGTGAAAGGAAATATGAGGCGTGCTCATATAACAACAGATGAAATATGCGAAAATGAGGATGACAGTGGCAGACGACATTGCTCTTAAAGTGAAATCCTTACCTGGTTTAGACAGAGGCATGGGTATAGGATAATATTTTCTTGACGGTGTTGGAGGACTGTAAAAATGAAAGTACAATTACCTTTTAATACAAAAAGACAGAATATTCTCACAAAATCTGTCTGATGTACCATCTAAGAATTTTCAGAAGATGAGAAAAACATTCTCTGATGTGACACAGCATCTCCACTGAAGAATTTCTTCATTAATGGCACAAACCTGATCAGGTCCTGGCCATGGAGGTGCAGCGGGTGCTGCTGGTAGTGGCCGAACACTTCAAACACGATGGGCTTGCTCTTGATGTACTCGATGAAGGACTCTGTGACCTCAACAGAAATCTGCTCAAACAGTGAAAAAAGGGGGGTGCCAAAATTAATTAAACTGAAGTTGTTTAAACATGGATTGTGTGAGTGTGTGTGAGTGTGTGGTCTTACGTTCTGGACGTGGTAAAAGCCCAGAGGCGCTCCTTTCCCGGTGTTCTTCAGAGGCTCAGTGGAAAAAGCTTCGTCATGACGATGCAGGAAACTAAGGACAGAAACAAAAATGAGGGTCGGTGATTTACATTTTTTGCAAACAAGACGAAGATGTATCGTTTCTCAGCATCAGCATCACTCAGCATCGTTTCTTACTGTTTAAAACACAGATGAGTGTCATCACCTTTTAGGACTGCGTCAGCTGGTCATTGTTTTGTTTTAATCTATTGACATTGTGAGTGCTTTTTTACATTTCAAAGATAAAGTTGTATCAATGATGTTATTGATTTGATTAGTGAAATGAAATTACTTTCAAACCTCAGGAGTGAAAATTTGAAAATATATTTTGCTGTAGTGACATTAATGCCATATATTAGTTTCTCCCTTGGCAAAGCTGTTTTTACCTTTGTTACCAGTAATTACTCTATTTACAACAATTTTACTCTATCTTAACAGTTTGATGTAAGACTCCAAATGGGACACATACAGCAGAGTTACCAGAGACTCTGCTTCAAAAGATTGTGGACTCACTCGAATTGACAGAAGATATCAGCATACTCAGGCGGGATGCCGCTGGACTGCAGCACAGTAACACGGAAGGTAAAGATGCTGCCAACCTCCAGCTGACCTGCCACACCGTCACCACGACTCAGCTTGGTCTCTGCGATGTTACCCAGTTTGAGGTCTACAGAGAGCCACAGGGAAAGGACAGGAGAATTCCTGCTGTTATTTATTTAAAAAGGCCTGAGACTGTGCTTTGTTTCATTTGCATTTGAATTATAAGCTCTCCGCTGGTTTCTGTACATCATCAAGCTTGTGATTAGCGGAGCGAAATGCACTCATCGAACAGCCTTTGAGCACATTCCTTCACAAAGCAAGAAAAACAGCATTTGTCTCATTTCCATCGCTATTCATTTTAAGTCATGTGCATTCAACAAGACCATCTGCCGAGTGTGTTTCCCATTGGGAGGAGAGGTCGAAATTTACGAGTAGAGAGGTGAAGGTCTGGCAGCCGTACCCATGTCATTGATTCTGTTGAGCTCCTCTGAGGGTGTGATGACCTCTGAACTCTGACCCTGACCCTCTACAATGCGCAGCTCTTCCAGGGACAAGCCGGAGCGAGTCATGACCGTGGAGGGAAAGTCATTCTGATTGGACGAAAAGGAGACAGATGCAAGAGCAGAGGGCGGAAGATATTAGCATATAGCTGGGAGAGAGAAAAGGGACAGACAAACCTCAACCTGTATGAAGGCATTTTATTATCATTGTTGCAATACTAAACGAATGACGATTAATGCTAAAAAAAATATTTGCACTTAGAAAATAAATAAGAAAAGAAGAAACTCCAACAAAACACAACTTCTGCTGCTGAATTTATGTTTTAACCCAAATGTTATACAGCCACCCTTGCTCATACACAGAAGAAAGAATGTTTTTAAGTTTGAAACAACTTTCATCTGACTCGGGGCTTACCTTTTTGAAGTATTCATCATCAAAGGAAATCTTGGCGGTTCCTGACTGTCTAACTCCTGACCCGTAGTCTGGAGCTTCCTCATCAGCTACAAAGAGACAAACCCTCCTCTTATCAGGATCTATCGCAGACATAACTGACTAAAACTGACACAGCACATCAAAGGGAATACACAGTGAATCTAAGGGAATATTCTCTTTGGTGAAATGTTTTCCCGCTGATATCAATATCTATATGCATAGATGTTGGACTCATATATACAATGAGTTATTTGGTTATATAGTTAAATATTTCCAAATATCAAGACACAAAGAAAATACAACACCAAACAGTACAAATACAAGGAACTGATATGCAGTAAGTGGCACAAAGTATGTTTTTTTAACGACTCCACATCACATAATATCATTATTTCTCTGAAAGTTTGACAAATAAAAGATAAATAGTCTGTTTCACGAGGATGATTTTGCACAAATGAGTGATTAGCAGGACACAGACTGTGCATGAAGATCCTAACAGTTTTGCTCATTAGAGAATCTCATTAATTACTCACCAGCTATAGCCTGAACCCCCACACGCAGGAAACCACGCACCTCGCCCTTCTCTGTTACTATGGCAACTCGGTGCACCAGTGGAACAGGGTAGAGCAGGTTGCTCAGGTACACGAAAGCTCTGACAGAAAGAGAGAAAAAAGGAAGGAAAGAGATGTGAAAATCTGATTCTGAAGCAGTGAAGAACGACTGCTGCGGTCTCTTCATTTTGTTACATAAGTGCCATGTTATCTGTTGCGTTAAGACAAGCCTACAGAAAGCAAAGAAGATATTAACTCACAGATCTACATTATCTACACACTAATGTGTCAATGATTAAATGATTTAAACATCTTGTAATGTTCACAAACCTTTCAAGTGTTTATCAAATGTTAACAGCTACAATCAAATACAGTAAAATATTAGTAACATTTTGTTAACAGACAAGCAAAAAACCCCAACAAAATGAAAAAAAACATGAACATAAAATCTAATATGCTCCAGGTCACTGAAATCAGCAGCAGTTTAAACCCTCCACTTTATTTTTAAACTGTGTGACAGGGTGATGACAGGTTGCCTGGGATGCAGCAGTAAAGGCTGAGGGTTTTTTTTTTTATGTCATGTTATAACGGTGTTAGTCTCTCACTCACACACTCACTGACATTTTGTTTTGCAGGACTTGATTTGTTTTGCTGCACCCCGGTGACACACTCTTTTCTCTGACGCCCCCTCCCCCTCCCCCTCCTTTTGCAGACTCAAGGCCAAGGCGGAGGAAAGAGATCAATCTGCGAAATCTCTGAAGTCACAGTGACGGAGGCAGTAGAGCTACGGCTGCTGCAGAGTCTGGTTGGCTTAGGGCCCGCATCGATCTGTCGTCTCACCCTGAGATAGGCACGCGCTAATTATTACCAAGCAATGATGTTTACAGCTTCGGTACAGTGTGTGCTGAGATTTCAAATGCTGCAGCAGCTCATTATTTTATGTAGGCAATAAAATAACACAAATACAAGTAAGGATGAGTATGTGACTGTCCACAAGCAGTGAGTTACTATACCTACCATACAGAGCAATGTTAAAACAAACAAGGTTATACAAAACAAAAGTATTTATGTATTGTGATAAATTAACAAACAGAAAATAAAACAAGGTTTAAAAACATAAAATGACAAACAGCAGATAAACTGAGACACATCATACATGTGCTTCACACACACAGATGGGAGTTAAGACAGTCAGCGCAGTGATGGTGGCGGGGGATGAGACCTCATGCTGGGAGGATGTGGAGAGAAAAGGATGGTGGCTTTTTAATTTTTGGGAACAGAGTCTAAATTAAAATTAACTCATATAAACCAGGCCTGTGAGCACAGAAGTATGACTAATCACATTAAATCCAAAAGGGGTCCAATTTATCTCTGCAAAGCCGCTGTGAATACATGATCTGATTGAGAATTTATTCTTTCACCAAGGAGGGCTTTACTGATAAAAAGCGATAGGCGTGCTGTATTTGCTCTCATTTTCAAGACTCTGCTTGCAATGTCCAAAATAATACATAAGATCATGTCTCACATTCTTTATATTGCTGCTTTAATATTTCTATACTGAACACTGTTGTCAGGAGCAACAACAGTCTATCCATCAGTGTGTTTTCTCAACGGCTCTCATTGATCTGCTTTACATCTGTGTAATTACAAATAAACTACATTAAATCAAGCCAGCATCTGTTCAAAACTCCACCACACTGTTCCAGCCTGTGTGAGGAGGATGTGGAAACGCCACTGCTGGTCACCAACCTTCCCACCAGGATGAACCAGGGGGAGCGGTCATAGAAGGGGTCCTGGCCATCGCTGAATATGTCCGAGCCCTCCTCTGTGCCGGCATCCGAGCTGGTATCATCCACGAACGCCTCATCGTCAATCAAGTCAGACATCTCACTCTGGCGCTCGTCCGCCAGCTCGGTGATCTCGGAGTCTGTAGTGGAGAAGGTGGGCGACGGCGTGCGGTCTGCCAGGCGCTCGTTGACACAACCGTGGAAAATGGGGGAGCTGAAAGGTTTGGTAGTTTGGGAATAGTCGCAGAAATTATGGAAAGGTAACAGTGGAGCACAAGAAGAGTTAAACAGGAAACTGCAGCTCATTACGAACGGCTTCCACTTGATATTTCAATGTGGAATGGTTTTCTTACAAATGGTATGCTATCTGGTAACTTCCCACACATATATAATGTAAAATCATGTACTTAAATAATAAAAATGAATATTTTTCAACCATTTGAAAGGCAAAGTAATCAACTACTGACAGTAGCTGTACATTCATTGGTTAATACGTCATATGTTTAATTTTGTATACCTAGTGATAATATGATTATTAATTACACCAAGTCAATTGAGATTTTTTTTTTTTTTACCACTGCTTTGAAGCTA
>JAPZDX010000002.1:9687854-9698120 GCA_029783625.1 Naso annulatus | reverse complement strand
AGCTCGATTCTTAAGCTAAACAATTAAAAATGTTTCACTTTCTAAAAGATTTTTTTCTCCTTAAATTAGTACACAATGTTCTGGGGGAAAAAAAACTTTATGTAACAATGAAACATCATCATTGATTCTGAGGGAAATGGCTGGAAGATGAGAGGTGCAGGTAGAAGCTGAGTCAACTGTAATCCAATGAGGGGCGCCATCATCATCGTCAGAGCAGGACAGGCTACGGTCCCGATGACCTCATCCTGTTTGTTCAGTGTCTTCTGGGAAGACAATGCAGCCTTTTCATTTGCCATTAACCTCCTCCTGCTGAATTCCTACTAACAAGCTAAAAGCTGAATTCTCTCCATGTTGTACCACGTGAATACGCTATTTGTATTCACGTTCAAAACATGAAAATTTAAATTCTCAAAAAAGATTTAAGATATAAGGGCTAATTAACACCTCAAGTGTAATGATGGAATGATGTGAATGCCAACAAATCAATCCTTTACTACCAATGTATATGGAGAATTGTCGTGATGTAATGTTACATGATTACAATAGCAACAGATGCCTAATAAAAAAGCTTTTTATAACTTAGAAACAGAATTCTGCAGATAACGGTTACAATAATATGACATACTCTAGTTTAACTGCAATAATTTAACCTGGCCTGAGGTGTTGTAGTGTCTCCAACGCTCCTCTACATGTAGGGATCTAATTCTGTCCCTAAACTGGCTTATTGGCAGTAGAAAAACAAATACCACCCATATATAACAAATAACTGCACTTGGAGCATGTCATTTTATTTCAGTCAATTCAAATAAACCTCCAGCAACACAGGGATTCAGTATATGCTTTTTTTTTTAAACCTGTCAACACAGTTGTTCACATATTTACTTTATGTTTGCACAAAGTGCTTGACAAACACAACTTGGTACACGGCCACAATGAGGCACTTAATAATGCAGACTCAAAAAGCAGATGTACAACACTCAACAGACACCGAACTGAGACCCAACACTGACACATATGTATGTTTTAAAAGAACAGTACACTGTACATTGTTCATTTTGAAGCTATAATACTTTCAAGCATACCCGGTTGCCATCAGCACCACCAGTGCTTATGTTAAATACATTTGTAGGAGCATATATTAGGCAAGAAGAAATGTAAGCAATTGCATGCAAAGACATGATGTGTATGGAGGAGAGGCTAGACTTGCATATGTCATTGTTTTGTTTGGTTTTTGTTACAGCACGATAAGGCATTATATACTGTAAAAACTAGCACTATAAAACACGGATAATTACTTTATCATTGATTTTTGATAGTCCTCAAAGGTCTCTCCCATGCTGATAAGTGTCACTGTTTTTCTACAATGATCTGAAGGCCATCTGGTAATGAAATTCAATAATTAATGGGTTGTTTTAAAGCTACAAACGCAGCAAAGAATAGATTAACAGCAAAACTTGCTGCTGTTGCAAATGAGCATCAGCTAAGGCACAGACATAGAAAAAAAACTGACATGGATGACTTATTTCTAGACCATCCCTCTGATAGATCGATCCACGTTCTCTGAATATGAGGAAATAATGCAGCTAAAACAAGACAGTCCTCAAAATCGTATTTGACATGGATACTTCTCCCAAATAACATTATGCAAACACTTCAAGTCTTTATCCTTCCTCCAGCATTTCTTAAGGCAAGTCTTTGGCAACCATGACAACCCTCTGTGGGACATCCAATAGAAACACGGTGAACTTTGTGCTTACTCGGTGAACCACAAACCCAAAATGCAGTTTTAAGTCTGAGACAGAGCTCAGCTCATGATGACTGGTTTATACAGGGAGAAAAGGGAGAATATTTTGAACATTCTGGACCAGCTACATAAAACTTCTTCAAAATGTTGTATACATCCATCTCTTGGCATTTCAGCATAGTGATTTTTATATTTGATAAGGTCTTTAGAAAGCTCCATGATTCAGAGAGAGCTGTTAAATAAATCATCCTGGAGAAAAATATACCAATATATAAAATGTGTGCAGTTTTTAAGGGATGTTTAAAAAATACTATTTCAAGCATAGAGTAACTTATTGGTTAACATTAAATTGTGTGTCATACTTAGTTATAGAGCATATCCATGACTGAGGAAATGCAGTTACATAACTGAAATAAATCTAAAAATAAAGGAAAGGTTTGGGATAAGGCGATCAAGTGGTTTACTAAGAATTTGAATAAATTAGTGTGTTATTAGTAAAAAAATTGGTTTAGTTACGTAAGTTATGAGGTTGTCTTTGCAAATATGAGCTGAACCCTTGTGCATAAGCACCGAATTAAAAGGAAGGGGAAGAAAATGTTAAAATGCACAGTGAGATTAATGTAGTTAGTGCGTTAAAAGGCACTTTCTGCATACTCCTTTTCTTTGACCACAATTTCAGTCTATTTGAAGGCAGTCACACAACTGACTAGTGCATGAAGCTATTCCATAATCAATCATACTGGTCTTTTGATTCCAGATCTGGGTCAATGACGATTAATGAGGTACAACAGGAAATGTGAAATTGCGAAGAGAACTGATTCTTCCATCTTAACATTCAGTTACATGGTACATTAAAAGAAATAAATATAGTGTTTTCATTCTTAATTTGGGCTAAAACAAAGATAAAAGTTTTACTAAAAATTAGACACTTAAATTTGTTCATACTGTAGTGGCATTAAACATTCATAAAAAATATATACTAAAATGGCAAAGATGTAAACTCAGATATTCAACCATGAAGATAGTTTTGGCAAATCAAAGCATGATTGATGAATTGTCACACATGCTGAAAAATGAACAGAGCGGGCATGGCATGCCTCCTCTAGTAAAAAAAAAATTAAAATAAAATAAATCAGTCCCTTTATTGTCTGTTGGCTTCAATTCCTCATGACAGCTCTCCCGTTACTAGTGATGACAGTGCACACAATGCAGCAAAAACTGATAAAAGGGCACGTAATAATGATGTTGATGATGATAAAATGTCTTTTTACAATACATACAATACTTTTGGGTCAACCAATGATACACTGATCAAGTGCAAAAGTGTCAGTCAGTTTTAGCTGTTTGACTCGCATGATTCTGAGCTGTTGTGATCTGTAATGTGTTTGCCTACTAAAACAATATCAAACTAGTTCCTCAGTTCCACTCAGACTGTCGTCTCTCTGCTGGCTTTTAGATTAGGAGCAGACAGTTGCCTGCGCATTCGCGGAGGTGCCTGAAAGTTGGGATGGCTAGCATGGTCAGTGAGATGGTACTGCTGGTAGCCATTGAATCTGCCATCCGTATGCATCATGCTATTATAGTGGCAGGGTTGTTGTTGATGGTGTGGCTGGGGATGCGTGGGCTGGTAGCGCGGCTGGTAGAAAGCTTGCGTGTGCCTCCTGTTGCCTTCAGACTGTTGCAGTGACTCCATGGAGCCAGAGGGCCGCTGGCGGTGATTAAAGGAGTTGCTGCGGCCTCGTTCATGGGGCTGCTGATGTTGGTTGTTTCTATAATTTTGTCTGTGACCCTGGCTTAAACCCTGCTCCAAGTCTTTGCTCCTGTGCTGGACTGATGGGCTTGCTGATGGGAGAGTGACTTGGATAACTGAAGCAGCCATTTTTTCACTAGACTGTACTCCTTCAGCTTGGTTTTCTCCCTCTTCTTCAGCTACAGCTTCTTTAGGTACCTTGAGCTCAATGACCTGCTCATCCGTAATTATGATATGAGTACCAGGGCTCCACGAGTTGCGGTGCTTAGGGTTGCTTTTGAAGGGGAAGCGTAGCTTGCGGTCTTCTGGGGGTATAAAACGATGGGGTCCGGTATTCCGGCGGAGCTGCTTAGAGATCTCTTGTTGCTGAAGGTTCTTGAGGCGTAACTGCTCTTGACGCATCCAGCGCATGTGTCCTCCTCGCTTTAGGGTCGAGTCATCTCCTGCACTTTGGCCTGTTTGTGAATCTACTTCCTCTCCATCAGGCTTTGTAGGAACAGGAGGTTTTCCTTCTAGAGGGCTTGGAGTTATGGTAGCACTTGTAGAAGTGCCTATGTTGGCAGACTGTTCTTGGCTCTCTGGGGTGATGAGCGGAAGAACTTTTTCCATTTTGACCATCTTGTTTCTGAGAGCACGAATCTCCTCATCCTTCATGTTGTTCTGTTTCTTTACCTCTTGCAAGATGTCCTCCAGTTTATCAATGTGGACCTTTAGGTCATCCATGACAGCTCCTGCTGGTCGGGGCCCATTGGTAATGACATCCTCAATGCGCTCATCACCAACCCCAACAGTGTCCCAAACATCCCGAGCCACTGCCCTCCATGAGTCCCGCTCATTGGGGTCTTTCTTGCTGTAGCTTGCACAAAGCTCCTTCATCTTCACAATGGCCAGTGCCTCGATCTCCTGCCGTGTGTGGCGGAAGTCATTGAGTGCCACTTCATAACAGATTTCTTTGACTGCCTGGATCTTCAGATCAGAGATGGTCACCCACTTTGAGTCCTTGGTGATACGGCGCCGCTGAGGGATCTGGTACATTTTAACTGGCTCTCTTCGCTTCCCACTGCTGGGTAATCCACACTTTTTCACTATGGTTTGTAGCTTGCTGGGGGGCAGCTTTTCCCTCAAGGAAGTGATCAGTCTCCAGCTCTCTTCACAAGACCTCTTATCAGAGTCATCCCCACTATCAGAGTCTCCATCCTTAAGAAAACAACACAGGAAACAAACCAAATGGTTCCCAAAAAAAGAGAAATTAAAATGGGAAATCAAAGAGAGGATGAAAGGATGGCTTTTTAAAAAAGAATGAATAAAAGGTAAGAATATGCAACATGGGAACTTCAACTCTGGCTACGGTTGAAGTTAAGTCAGAATACAGAATTTTGCTGTTCAGAGTTTACAGAATTAGGAAATTTACCGACTACGACGTAATGTTATCTAAATATTCTGCATACATCATTACTGTACAAGATGTATGGCATCATGCAATTCCCAGAAATGACACACATTCCCAGAATTATGTTCAAAATGAAAACAGGGAAACATAATGAAAATCCAACAAAAAGTGGCTTCCATTGACTTTCTTGTGAGTTTGTCATTCTCATTATCTTCTCTAATGAAACTGTGAAATGGATATTAAATAACTTTATATTTGTTAAAATGGAAACCTGTTTTAAACCAAAGCTTTTCACATATAAGAAATGGGGATATCAGCTTTTACAATACTGTTCCCAATGTTGCATATTAATATTAAAAGTAAAAGGTAAAGCATGTCTATTATGATTAGGAAAGAAATATCAATAAAGGAAAGTTGCTGATTTGATCACTTCTGTATTGATTTGTGATTTTCCTCTTCTTAATTGAAAATGTCCAGATTTGAAAGCTGGATCCCAACACATGCTACAGTGGCATGCATGCAGATGGATTTTGGAGCTTTCCCCCTTTAGTCCAGAAGGTTTGAGTGGCTTTAGTATTAGTGGTGAGTTAGAAGACAGAGTGTTCTTGCAGTTGAAAAAGCCAGTAGAGAGGAGAGGCAGAAGTGAGGGTAAGTGTTAATCCACTACAAGAAAGATGTTAGTTGAAGAAAAAATGCAGTTTCTCATTTTTTTGTAGACAAAGGACATTACAGATCACAACCATTTGGTACAGATGATTCAGGTCTTGTGTATGATGGTGTATCTATGGCTAAAATTGGACATGTTGGGAGCTGGAACACTATGTCTGTAGCTCTGCACATAAAACCACCAGAGTATGAAAGAGGTCAGTGATTCACTGATTCAACTGTAAGCAGTGATAACTGTTGTTGAGCCGTGCCCTCAGTGTGCTACACAGATGCCAGGTAAGGCTAGCAAACAGAGGTAGCCACAGAAGTCAATGAGAAACCACATTGTCACTATCTGTCAAAAAACTACAGCAGGATTTGTTGTTATCACAATGCATTGTACAAGTCAGCAACTGCATTGAGGAGATGAAACTCAGGACAAAACAGAGCAAGAAAACTAGAGTAGAAATCTAATCCAAGCAAATCAACAGCCGTTTCAAAATTGACCAGCTCAACAGCAAACACTGCAACTTAGTCCAGAACCATTACTGAAGGAGTTAAGAAAACATGCTATGAACCATGCAAAAGCAGCATTGCATTATTAAACGAGGCAATGTGTTCCAATACTGATCAATTTTCAATCAGTGTTAAATGAATTTCAGTCATAACCTCAAATCAACTTTAGCTGTAAGGTGCTGTTTTGCAAGATTCAGATTCACTATAGAAGACACAAGAAAGGTGAAAACAGGGATTTGGAAAGGGGAAAGCTTTACAATCTAATTCTCACTCAATCAAATGGCTACAGAAAAATCAGTTAAAAATCAAGAAAAGGCAAGTAAAAGCTCATCTGTCTCAAACCAGAGAAACTTCCATGCAAGGAGAACAGACATGCGCTACAAGTAAAAAAGTGTGACACACACACACGCGCACACATTCCTCAGAGTGAGAATTAGTACAAGTTGGATTTAAATTGACCAAGTGAAACCCAAAATACAAAAACTAGCTTTCTAATTTTGATTAAAAAAACATGCTTTAACTTTGGATTCCTCTTGTAAAAGATATCCTGAAGTACATTTTGCCCACTATCACAAACAAAATATCACAAACTATCTGAATCACTCAAGAAGCTGCCTTTAATTCTAGCATCAGCAAAAAGTTATGCCTTAATATTGTAGTTACGGTTTCAAACCCACTCTGCAGTTACTGCTAATTCGTCTACACCTTGTAAAACGATTGTCAAAGGAAACAAACGGAGACCATTAAATTCAAAAAGTGGGTCTGATTCAATTCCAGCTTATTTGAACTCACCAGTCGCTGTTGCTCCAGAAGTTGGTCTGCTTCTTCCTTCTCCTTTTTGTACAAGATTTCCATCTCAGTGAGTCTACATAAATGAGCAAAACACAATACATGAGACATTTTATAATACACTCTACAATCCATACTTTAAAACCAACCATACTATATAGGCTATTAGATATTCATACAAATATAGAGCTTTAAGGATTTATTTAATACCTTTTCTCCATCTCTTGCTTCATGTCAATGCCCTGCTTCTCCAGCAACTCTCTCTGAGCAAAGGTCCAATCCACCGGCTCCACAGGGGTTTCAGCGGATGGTGTCTTCTCCCTTTCAGCTCTGGCCTGTTCTGGGTGGTTGAACCTGAACACATGGTTCTTTCCCATAATGATACGGTTACCTGAAAGAAGGCAGGGCACACGAGAGGTAGAAATAAGCATGGAGTAGGGCTGTACAATATCAGGAGACCTGTGATAATGCTGAATACTGCGATGACGATATGACTCGCGATAATTAAATACTTAAGTTTACAGTTTCAATGACTGTCTGGTTTAGGTTTGTGCTGCTAGCAGATTTAAGACAGTGAACAGCCTTCAGCGTGAGTGTGTAACATACACACTGACTAGAAGCTCAGGGCAGAGACACGAGATGACAATGTAACCTGGTTGAAGGCTTGCCCACCGGCCCTACTGTCCTTGTGCATTTTTAAAAATCAGTGTTGTTGAACCAAAGGACGTTCTCGTATCCACGCAGCAGCAGCAGCAACAAGGCCAGCACAGAGTTGCTGGGACACACAGTGACATTTCACTTAGGCTATAATATGACAAGAGTAAGGAGAGTTGACCAGCAGGACGATGGCGGAGAATTAGTTGTAAAAGCAAAACGCAAAAAGCACCTATTGGAATTTGTTGGCTCACCTGTAACTTAGTTAGCCTGCAGCTCTTCATCTAACAGCTCCTTCTTGTTCCATTACTTTCACAGACGGTATAAAACTATTCCCAGAAAAAATGTGATTATGAATTCATACGCTGTTAACAAATGCTGACTATGACCATTGTTTTGGTCCGTAAACATGTTTTTGATGATCAGTAGTGGTCAGCTTGTCAAGCTAACTGGACATGTTGTATGTTCGTTGACTAGCCTACTTTAAAATAAAAGTCGACTCCCGTTTCGCCAGTTAAATGCTTTTAATGTGAAGCTGCAGCTGTAATACAATCTGTTTACATTAGCAGTATCCCACTGGCCAAATATTTTGACATGCAGCGTCTGAATGCATGACACGTAAAATTATACCATTTATCGCAGTTCAAGCAGTCTTTTGTGATACGTTTATCAAGCATGTTAATATTGCAATAATGGTAAATTTTCAAAATGTTGTGAGCCCTAGAATGGAGTGCATGAAATTATCAAAGACATTGCTCCTACTGTGCTGAAAGACCAGTGTCTTCGTAAGAACACCAAAGTCCAGGACAATGCCCATTACATGGATTTAATTATCTATAGTTACTAGAAAAAAAGTCACCTCCTCTCATTTCAGCACACAGATAACACAAATATCACATTTACAGATTATTAACTTTATTTACAAAAATGTGCTACGTACCTGAACGAAGCTGAATTGCATCCTCAACGCGCTTGCCGTTGACGTAGGTTTCTGATCCCTCGCAGGGCACCAGCATGACGATTACTTTTGCAAAAACACATCAACCAATAACAGTAACTCATTCTGAAAAGCTCGCTATCATCATCACTCATTTTTAAATGATATAGGACAGGTACCTCATCCAGTGTATGTAATTACAGATATTAAGGGCATAATCATTCCATCAACAACAGAAGAGGAATTCTGAGTCAATATTTATTCACTAACCTCAACCATTGATAAAGTGTCTAGGGTTGTTTTTGCAGATTTTTAGGGACAATATGTGTATATGACTTTAAAATAGACCAGAAAACATAACATTATTGCTAGCAACTGCTTAATTCAAAGTGATCCAGTTATTTAGCACACATCGTTTCATACCTCACAGCAAACACAAGTAAGCAAACTCATGATATAGTGCCTCACCATCTCCATTGGCATTCCTCTCGCTGCGGAAGATGCAGTGCTCTTCCTTGATATGAGCACCACTTAAAACAATGTCCTGTCGTCTTTCAGCATCAGCCTGACCCACCCTGAAACAATCACAGAGGCCATTTTGAGAGAGTGAACACTGTATTGGTAGCCATTTCAATAAAGTGTCAGAGTCAGAAGTTCAGTGAAACCTATTGACCATTGCTCTAAGAGGGTAGCATTTCTAAAGCACTGTAGTTTACTTCATCTGTGATTTAAAACATCTATTCTTGTCCCCCCTGGGCTGCAATTGTAACAAAATCTTCAAGAGGAATAGTTTATTGAGGGGGTCAAAGGGACAAGAGGAGAAGAAAGTAACTTTAGACTGTCTAATGTTTCATGATCAGTGGCAGATTTGAAACCAGTTTCCTCTGACTCTTAAAGCTCCTCTTGCTAAACATCAAAAGAGAAAAAAAAAGATGAAATACAGCGTAATATTTTAGACACCCTGTCTGTGAGACATTCCAAACTTTTTCACATCCTCTGAAGCATTTCAGGTTTTGATTACCTTGTAATTCCATCTTTGATGTAGTAGAGCAGACATTCTGACATAAGGGGATCCTCATTCAAGTTAACCAGGTGTGGAGTCTACAGATGAAATATAAGAGGTACACAGTTTATAACAAAAAAACATAACTAGTATTTTACTACATTTTCATCAATATTCAGCATTACTTAATGTATACCAACACTTGAAACAAGAAGTATTTCATATCAAACACTACTGATGACCTGTTAGAGACAGTGCATGAATGCGATATTCTCACTGACACAGTGCTCACACTTCTAGAGTCTACTGCATTTAAGTATCCCTATTAACAATACAAGCAGCTACTCTGCCAAACCACCAACCTTTTTGGGGGAAAACACCCCGTTAAAGTCTGTGTAAAGATCGCAAGACTTCTCAACGAAATGCTAACCCATGGAGAGGCAGTGAGTGAAAGGAGAGAAAATCATGAATGAAAGAGGAATGGATGTGAACAAAGGGAAAAAATAAAAATACATGAATTGACAGCAGAGAAGCAGGGTCAAAACATACCTGCAGACGGATTAATTTCAATAAAGGGAACATGAAACTAATCTAGTGACAGCTGGCACAGCGATTAAGTGATAGCAAAGCTTTTTCTATGTCACAATCTAACACATCAACTGTCTTCATGTTCCTATCACAAGATGCTTGAGAAGTGAGGAGAGCTAATGTAAAATGTACCATTGCATTTATACTACTGCATCCATACTAACCATAACATCATATCTCAGTATTTTTTGTATTTTAAAGATGATAACGTATATTAAATCATCAATCATCAATCAAACATAGAGGGAAA
>JAPZDX010000002.1:9643420-9659654 GCA_029783625.1 Naso annulatus | reverse complement strand
AGTGTTTTCTGCAGTCATCAGAAAGAAGCCATCAGCCTCTACAAGGAGCAGCTGCAGAACAACAAGAAACTACAGATCCTTACAAGGGTGAGCAGCCTGCGCTCTCTAGTCAGTTAATGTACATATACGTGATTTTCTTGAGCACGCAGTTGTGTATTGTTACAGAGAAAATCCTCTGGAATTGGCTTGGTAACAAATTAAAGTCGATGCATTCCTGGAGCGTCAGCAGTGATATCTGAGAGAAAGGCTTTTCACAAACAACACTGATGAATTTTCTACAAAGAATGATTCCACTAACCAAAAAAAAAAAACTATTAGATTTGTTAAAAATGCTGCTGAGAGGAGACTGGCTGCAGTAATGACTTTTTAACAACTTTTTTCAACAGAAAATAAATCAGCTGCCCCTGGTGAGAAGGTTGGGAATCCCTGAGTGTTTCCTGTTGGTGACTCAACGCATCACAAAATATCCAACCCTGGTGGAGAGAATCATACAGAACACAGAGGGTAAAACACATCAACTACCTGCATTACAAACATCACTTAAATCTGTGATAAAAAAATGTTTTTATGAATACAAGCAGACTGGCCAATAAATATACATCATGCTCCTTTCAGCCGACACAGATGAGTACGCGTCTCTGGTGCAGGGTTTGACACTGATCAAGGACACCATCACTCAGGTGAATGATGAGGTTAGTGAATACGAGAAAGTCGCTCGTCTGAAAGAGATCGGCCAGCGTCTGGAGTCAAAATCTCAGGGCCGACTGAAGGAGGACCAGCTGATTCTCAGGGACGATCTGATCCAAGGAAACAAGACACTTCTGCACGAAGGCGCCGTCACCTGGAAGACGTCGGGAAGACAGAAAGGTTTGTAACAAACAAGACCTTGTGTGCATTCATTTTCTTTATTTTAAATAGGAGGTTTAACTTTGGGGTAAATTGCTTTTGCAAAAGCTGAAAGATGCACTAAACTAGTATAGCAACATATTTTAATGTCATTACTTACGCCCAAGACACACTGATTACTTGTAATTGTGCATGACATCAGCTTTGTTAAACTGCTGCGGCTGACATGAGAGAGGTGTTCATAACACTGAGACTGTCGTGAAAGGTATAAAGTTTCTTGTATGACTATAAACATGCTAAAAGTCCAGCGTTAAACAAGGCGACTCGGGCAGTATGGCTGCTCTAACTCTTAACATGGGCACCAAATGAAAAGCAAACTCCAGCTGCTTTAGTTAGACAGTGTGTCTGCTGTGTTCAAAGTGTAACATATTAACAGTGACAGATCATGCGTGGTACAGGAGAAATGTCTCAAGTCCATCTTCCTTTCGGCCTGAGTCAAAAACATGAAGCGTGTGTGTGTGTGTTTTGATGCTGAGCAACGTTTGTCTCCCTGCAGACATTCACGCTGTGCTGCTGTCGGACGTGCTCCTCCTCTTACAAGAGAAAGATCAGAAGTTTGTGTTTGCTACTGTGGTGAGTTCTTCCAAAAACATCAATCAGTTTTGCTGGGGACTCACGATATTATCGGTAGATTATCGTTATCGGATGATATTGGCTTTAAAATTAATTATCAGATATCAGCCGATATAATAACAGAAAAAATAACAGGTTGCTGTTTTTTTGATGAAACACCAAAGTTGACATCATGTTTCACATGTTCCCTGTGGACAGACATTATGTTTACTTACTTTGTCGTTTGTGAAACAGGCCAAATTTGGTGTGAGTATTGTTATGATTGTTTCAGGGAGTGCATCACCCAGTTTTAAGTAGGATGTATCTTACTTGTTTTGTTTAAAAGCATTTGTCATAAATAAATATGACATGTTTTATGTTCAAGTATTTTTCTTCTTTTACACGAGAATTTAATATTATATAATTTTAAGCTTTGTATTTTATGCTTGCATTTGCCAGCAGGCCATCACAGTAAGACTATGCACTGTAATACTATGTGTAAATTCCACTACAGAATAGACTTACTGATCTCTGCAATTAGACGTGGGGAAAAAATATACATATATATCAGTATCAGTACCGATTATCGGCCAAATGAGTTGTAGAATATCGGCATTTCGGATATCGGCAAAAAAATCCGATATCGTGCATCACTAATTTTATAGCCACCTTTAGCAAGCAATTAATACTCAAAAGACAGATTTTTGCAAAGAACGAAACAAAGTTGTGATGAGACAGACGTGCTGCCTTTGATAGGGGCAAAAAATATTTTTGTATTTTTGTATGATGTGTTTAAATATTTTACAGAATTAGGCAATTGGACACATCTGGTAGTTTCTTTCCAATCTTTCCAATGTGTAAAAAACAAAATACACCAACTTTTCAAAAATAAAGAAATTTGCTTTATACAATTGTTGAGAAGTTATGTAAAATACACATAAGAACTTTCTTTACTATCACATACTGTAATCATAAAAAAATCATACTAAGTGTTGCCATGCATTAAAACATTGTGGAAACTATGACCACAGTGTGGCCTTCAAAAACAACCTTTGTTAAGTTGTCTCAACTGCAACTGTAAGCGAGCTGTCTTTGGTACATGGTGACAGACAGAAAGTGTCAGAAAATCCAGTGAATTACAGGAGGAGGAAGGTCAGATTTTCACACTGCATGTTAAATAACCATAATCGTACGCATGAACGTGTGCTCTTGAGCCACTAGGTACCGTTCAACTACTCTGCATCCAAATAGACAGCATTCTCAGCACACCATCTGCAATGAAGTCCTGATGAAGGGAGAGTATGGCCGCCTGCCAGCCTCCCTTTCTGCTCTGCAATCTGCCCATGTGATAGGAGGTAGAGTAGGCTGTGCTGCAGCCTCCTCCTCTCGCTTGCTCACATACTCAGTCACTATCCCCCCTAAAACACTGCATATCCTACTGCAGTTCTGCTACAAAACCACGAGTCACCCTCCAGCACCTCCGAGTGACATTGGCATAATGAAAACCCGAGGATATGGAGTGAAAGAACTGGGGATTTGACACAAAGCTTCTCTTTGGTACAGTGTACGAGATAAACGGCAAGTGAGCCATAACTGGTAGGGACACTTGATCTTATGGAAGATTCATAAAGGCTTAGTCTAATGAGCCTGTTAAGGCTGACAGACAAAACTTCAGGCAAATAAGAGAGCCTGCTGGAAGAACAGGTTTCTGCTGTCACATGCTGTCTTGCTACTGGTCATTAAATGTTTCCATCCTAACGTCAGGGAGCTTGTGTTTGTCTGCCAGCTGAAACGGGACATACAGCACAGCCATGAGTGAGGAGGCAGCTAGCACTTCACAGTGCCGGATGACTCACAGTCACAAGTACGTAGGTTGGATCACAAGACTGTAAACCACATTCAGGTTTTCTCCTCTTCCTTTACTATAGTCCATCCTTTCATATATTCGCACAGAGTCTACAATTATCAGCGGTAAGCATTGCATCATCACTGATTTATATAAACATTAAAGATATGCAATGACTTATTTAATGTACAGTTATTAAATTATTACATTGTCAGTACTTTTTGTGAGTGCACATGTTACAGCAAATAACATGATTTTAGTTCACAGTTAGGTACAACTATCTTTTTATGCATAAATTTATATTTTGAGTAATTTTGCAGTCTTATTTCACACATCCTGCAAATGTGCACCAGCTAAGAATGACTCAAGCATGAAGCTGCTGAGCCTGCGTATAAAACTAACAGTTTGGGAAGCATATTACATGCATGTCTACAACATCTGTTTTTATCACTGATCGTGATAACATGTTGTCAAAAGTAAGACAAATCTGCTGACACTGCAACATATGAGGAACCCTCAAATTTCTTTTCGTTGTATGTCAGCAGTCTTTCATTACTTTCAATCCCACCACTTCAGTAGTTCTGACAAAATTTACAGCAAAATAAAAATCAGTGCATCTCATAAATTATTAACCTCTGGCCATAACACTTTATGGATCCACTGAAGTTCTTCGCAAACTGTGTGTTTTGAGAGATAACATAACCATAAACTACAAAGTAACACACACATCCATTCTTAACCACCAACTGGGTGATAAAGCCTTGATGAATTGGGGGCATGAGCAGGCCAGGTTGTGTGGCGACCCCTGGTTCTCCCTGTATGATCCAACTCAGCGTTTCTCACACTCCTAAAGGCATGCAGGCCCCTTCAGAGGAGGAGGAGGAATTTCACTCTGTAAGCCTTTTATTCTCTTTCAGGCTGTTTGTCCCCATCCGTCCACTATTCAGTGTGTTCAGTCTACTGTTCTCTGCTAAGACCCCTGGAGGAAGCCCACGCTCAAGCATGTGTGGTGTACCAAACTTGTATTAGCAGACAGGCCTGCACAAGTTGAAGACGTGGTTTTGAGTTTTGTGTGCGTCTTAAGCGTGTGTGCACTTACTTGTAGTATTGCCTTGCATCTGAATGATACATTTCGATTCCTTGCTCATCTCCCTGGAATTGAAGGGCCGAACTCGAACAGCGACTTTTACAGACGCCCCAGACATGTTTGCGGTTCAGGACTGTTTCCCAGTAAGATTCCTCAAATATTCCTCCTAAAGGAAACACAGAAAAAGAGATGCTGTTGTTCGCAGCTGCTTTGTCAAAGAATGTGTTAAACATTTAGGCAAGACAATGTTCGCTGCCTTGTTTTAAAGGATAAACTGCCAGAATGCACTAGAGCAGAACCCGTGATCACAGGATGTAAATCAAACACAATAAAAGTGCACCCCCCTCCTTAGTTCAAGTCATAACAAATATGGCCGACCCAAAACCACTTTGTAAACCGCAGGCACTCAACAACAGACAAATAAAAAAAATGAAAGAAGATGCATTTAATTTATAAATCCACAGTTTATGCTAACTAAGATTTGGGAAATCACAAAATATGAATACTGCATGACTTAATGGGGCTGCATAAACAACAGGACAGATAGATAGATTTTTATTGTTTATTTTTCTATTATAAACACAACTTCCCGATGTGTAAACAGCTCATGCATGCTTTACATCCAGCGCGCGTTGACCACATATGCCAAGTATCTCATGTTTTTTCATGTCCTTGCAGTCGGCCATACTTGCTAAAGCATACGCCCATGAAATTCTATCTACCCTATTTGGTGAGGGCTACAGTGGGACAGTGAGCTGGGCCTGTCTGCTAACAAATAACAGAGACCATTCTGCTGGAAGAAAGAGCTCAAAACATCGCCTCTAAAAATTAAATTCGCCCATTTTAAGAAGTAGGCTAATCCTCCGCTGCTGTGTTTGGGAGTAACGTTAGTGCCGGGGAGGAGTTGCACGCTTATTTGAGCTGCACAAGCTGTAGGTATTGTTGCTGATGTACCCTACATGGGAAGATTTAAAGATTCAACATAAATCCTAATAGGTGCAGTGTTTTAAACTGTTTTATGTTTTGTAAAGTTATGAATTGTTAACGTAACGTTAACTGCTGTGACTTCTGTTTATGGCATGAGGCGGAACTCGCCACCCTCCGGTGTCTGCCGGACCCATATAACAATTCAACACAGATAAATACTAGGCTCGTAAAAGTGGATTTTATTTGATTTACTTTGCAAATCAAACGGGGGTAACGTTATAAAACTGTTATAGCAAGCTGGGTAATGTGACGGTAGCGGTCAACAGACTCGCACGTCTGCGACTAACGTTAACGTTAGCTACTACATACAACTGCCAGCCTCGTGCAGTCTGTATTTTATCTGTAATGTCAACTCTGTGCACGTCAACATTAAAAATACGAATAAAGAAATTATTCCATCGTTGTACTCACGTTTGAAGACTCTCAGCAAGACAACACCACAGGACAGCGGCGAGAACTAACGTTAGCTAGCGGGCGTCAAGATGTGTTGTTTTTTTTATCTGAATCCGCGAGCACCAAAACTGTTATTAAGTCCACTTTCGTGAGAAACACCCATTATAGCGGTATCGTCCGCCGGATGGACCTGTGGTTGCAACCGGTGACTCGTTTTCAGTAGAGATACGGCGCGGACGTCTCACTGCACACAAGCGAAAAGAAGAATTGATAGATTGCCTTGATTTACTGAAGAGATTACGTCAACTCCCTCTCGGCCACGCTGACTGACAGCCTGGTGGACCAATAAGCGAAGAGACACCGGTGACTAATGTGTCGCTGAGCCAATGGTGAACCTCGGTGTCGGAAGTAGGCGGGGTCTCTCAATTTTTTCTACCGTGACGCCACACTGCAGGATTTCTACCCACCGCTCCCCGCACCGCTGTCACCGCAACACGCAGGGTCACCGCAGAGAGCGCCGTCTAGCGGGACACGGAGGTTGTTACATCTTCAAGCCTAAAAAAAAAACCTTACCAAGCCTAATAAAATGGACGATGTCAAAAATCATGCTCTAACCCCCCCAAAAATGCACATGCCACATGAATAAAGCCCTTTTTTGTTTTTACCGTCAATGGAAATAGACTTTATTTGAATAGCCTACATGACCACATCTTAAAGTCAATGCAGTTTTTGTGTGTCACACGCAATTCACTTTTAAATTTCAGTAATGTTACATACAGTTCCTGCTTTTAGGTTTTCAAATGTTAACAGCATTAAGACTGTCCAATCAGCCATTTCTGTTTTTCAAGACAAACTGCAACAGGTTACACTTAAAATGACACACCATGTTCAAATCCTGCCAACAAAATTGGGATAGTTGCCGAGTTTAATCCATTAGTTTGTAACGATTATGGTCAGAATGACTAAGCATCTGCATCTAGGAAACCACATTCCAAGAAAATTGAACTGTAAGGTTTTTTTTTCCCTCAAATAAAAAAAGTGAATTAAAAAGTGAAATTATGGCTTATGAGAAACCTTTAACAGCTTGTCCACCTACACATAACTAAACCATGTCATTTTGTGATGGATTTAGTGTTTTAATAATCATGGTTTTTATTGTATTGTCAATAAGTTACCCTAGATTGCAGCTTGTTTACTTCTTGCATAAAGGACCATCAGGGAAAAGTTACTGTGTTATGTGAGTGATGTGGCATCCTTTTCTAAAGTCAAAGAAAGTATAAAAACTTGGGTCAAAAAGGACCAAGCCACTACAACAATCCATCTAAAGAATAAGCAGTGACGAGTTATGAAATAATGTGCATCATCATTTATTTCAGTTCAAAATCCTAGCTTCCAAAACAAGTTCGTGGTTAAAGGAAATCGTTTCCTGTACAGTTAAGGTCAGCAAGGTCAAGTTAGGTACAGTGTCATTTGAAAGAGACCATCTTGAGGTGAGATGTCAGTGGCTTTGAAGAGCAGACTTTTAACCTACAATGGTGTTTCTGGTGCTCATGCTACATTCTCTCATGTTCCTTCCACTTTGCCTAAAAGAGGGTTATTCATCCATTAGGCGCTTAGAAGGTTCTGGACTTGAGGCCATGCACACACAAGAAGTAAATTCCATCACTGAAGTCAGCAGGGAAAATGTGACTCGAAAGGAACAACTGAACATACAATATTTTGGTTAACCACTGCTTATCTTTCTACTGTACTCAAAAGGAGGCTGACATTTAGGATTAGTTTATGTTACGCTTAATCCTTAATGAATTACTCCTATATCTGAACTTCATCTACAAGCACAAAGTGTGCAGTTAGCCCTGGGAAACCAGCATATATAATGTAGACTCAAGTTCATCATTGTCACAGTCTGAATGAAAACCGAGGGATAGCAATTTTATCAGAACCCACCTGCACTCTCCCAAATGTACTCATATGGCCCTTCCCTCTCCCTCCCTCTAATCAAGTCTTTAATGAAGCCAAGATACAGATTACTACAAAACAAAATGAGAACCATAAAGGAAAAAGATCAATGAAGTGACGGTATGCACCTCGCTGGTAAACATGTTGGTGGTGGAAACATATTCTTGCAGCATTATAATGCATTAACTAACTCTTGTTAAATATATGTATATATTTTGATATATATATACACAAACTCGAGAAAAAACTTAAAAGTCTTTACTTTATTATATTTTGTTTTTAGAACCATGATAATGGTTTGAGACAAAAAGGGTAAATGTGAATAAAAATCAAATCAGGTCTCCATTTTTCCCCCCGTTCAAAATGTTTTTTGTTGTCATTGGTAGTAGGGATGACACTGAAATCGGGCCATTTGGACAGATCCCTTAATGATGATTAGCAGGCCAGATGATGTTGACATGTGGTCCTTAGACAGGCCGTCCGCCCTGTTTCTCTCTCATCCAGGCATGGATCCTCTCCTTCAGTTCAGGAACTGTAGAATTAACAACAGATGGTGAGGAACGGCTAAGAAACTGACATGCACAATCTAACAGGCAGTAATTTAAATTGACATTTGCAGTATCCTGAAATCACTTGCCTTGAACCCAAAACTACTTAACAGCTTTTCTGTTCCCAGCAAAAAAAATACAACTTTCCACTTGCTTCTGCGTACCTTAGCAGAACAGCTTTACAGGTAATTACTGGCAAAAAGGCATCGTGGTGGGGTTACCTGACTCCAGCATGCTCTCTGTGAGCGGCTGCCTGTTGAAGGGATCAGTGGGGGAGTTGAGCAGGTGGCGCAGGATGATGGATCTGTCCATGATGTTCCCCGACGGCAGCATCACCGGGTCAGTCATAAGCGTATCCATCAGAGGGTCTGTTATAACAAAGTCACATGTATATTTAAAACTAAGACCCAAATAGTCTTGACACAATTAAGTACAAGCGTCGACTGACAATCCAGATGTTGTTCTTCTGTGAGAGTTTTACCAGAAGCAGCACTGGCACTTTACTCTCATCATAGTGACAGCTACTGTCATCAAAAACCATTTTCCTAGTCTGCTCAACAGGCTGCTCTTTTTTGAAGAAGAAGAAGAAGAAGAAGGGCTGGTATTGAAATAGTGTGCATACATCGGAACATAAGTATGCTTCTAGCTAATCCACCCACTAAATGTTGCAACTGTCTCTGGATTAAAAACCACAAAAATTAAATAAAATTAAAAAATAAAAAAAAACTTCAAGTTTTTGTAAAAACAACAAGAAAGCATGACCTGTTCAACCCAAACTGCTGCGAATATAGTCTGCTTTGTATGACAGCTACATTAGTGCTCCTATCAAAACGCCACTCATTATTTCTCCATAGGAGCTTTTAATTTAGTGTGCCCTGTATTGAAATGTCATAAGGCTGTTTAAGTGCTGCAAAAATAAAACTTGGCCGTGGGAGATTTTAACCACAAAGAAAGCCGATACTCTTGCCTCCTGTACGGCACACTCCCATCTACTGTGGTGGGCTGACTGGCATAACTGGGAATCAAAGGAGTTATGTGGGCCACGTTCTGCTTCCAAATTATATTAAGTCTGTGGTTATAGGATAGCCTTGCTCTAAGCTGTCTATATGACCTCTATCTGCTGCAAAGTCCCCTGCAAATGTCTGGTATTCAACAGCAACAGGCTGCTGAAGATCCTGTCTGTCTGCACTGACTGACCCGGGGTCACACTAGATTTCTGAACGAGCGACTTTACCCATTCGAGGCAAAGGATTCAATGACTTTCTAGATGTAAAAAAAAAAACACAAAACAAACAAAACAACAAATAAACAAACAAACCAAAAAAACAGAAGTTTTACAAGCTTAAATTAAAAGACCTTGACATGAAGTGTCACACCGTTAGAGGCAGAGCAATATGACAGATAAACCCTTTTACTTTTATTTTTTTATTATGGATATAATTTACAAATTAAAATTATTTACAATTTAATTCTTCAATCCCAGGAAATAACAATGGATCTCAACAGGACATTACTTGTTCAAGTCCCCAACATTCATTGTAAATTTTAGACATATGGTCAAAATAAGCTCTAATATTAGCAGCTACACAGTAAATGCTAAATATAAATATGCCTACTGGAAGGAGCTTCTAACAACATGGAATGGTTAGGAAAGCACATGTAGAAGAGTTGCCTACTCAAAACAAGTGGGCTGTGAGTACAGTTAGCTCTGCCAGATATACATATTTAAAAGTTGCCTGTGTGCTGCTTAAAAAAAACTGTGGACAAACGCACACATACACATTTACCTTTGAACTCGTCAGGTGCGTCACTGTAGTCCATTTCAGACTGGGAGTTCTTGGCGACTATTTCTTCCACCTTCTCCAATAGCAGCTTGAATTTTTCAATGGCGATGGAGGACTTAATGCCAGCCTTCCTCATCTTTGAGATCACCTCTTCAAAGAGCTCGCGGCTGTATGACCGCTGCACACAGACAGAAAAGAGAGAACATTTATTAGAGGAAAGTCTTTGAAGGGATGTGAGCAGTCAGTACTTCGGCTGTGTCTTATTTAAAACTTGAAACACAGTTGCATCTGCATGAATGTTCACTGGTCGTGCAACAGGCAGGAGCTGGATTTGCTCAAGTGCACTTCTGATACTCCCAATGTTAACATATAAAAAGCAAAACTGTCAAATTAAAAGATTAACTGGCATGTCCCTGGAGCTTTAGAATCCCAAGCATTCTCCATAAACAAAGCACACCTCGTCAGCTGTTTATAAACAATATTTAGATGTTACTTTTCCCAGAAGCTAAATAAAATTAGGGCAGAATGGAAAAAAAGGGTTATTTACTTGTGTTAAGTCAATCAGAAGTGAAACTAACAAACTTTACAGGCGTTGTTCAACAATGCTACAGTATGAGGTGTGTACAGTATCACATAAACATGTTACAGTGAATGCTCTTAACATTTCACTTGACCGATTAAAATGAACAAATCTAAAATGTTTGATCCATAACTGCTTCCTGCTTGCGTCATCTGGGGAAAAGTGGGTACTTATGATGTGATGTGTCGAGTGAAGCCTTGGCGAAACACTGAATTACATTCATAAAACAAAATAAAGAATTCATACTCGTGAAAGGCAACATGACTAATGATCCACCACATCTGCCTGGAGCCTTTTCTCATGACCATTTATCACACATGCTTGCATTTGTGTTTGTCATTAGAGTCATCAAGTACTTTCTATGCAGAGCAAAGCTTCGTCTTTGAGTGAAAATATTGTATTTGTGATCAACTCTGCCAACCTGGTCATCTGCGATTGCTTTAGCAAAGCGGGCACAGTCCAGCTGCAGGTAGATGTCGGTCAGCTGGTCTAAGAGCTTCTTGGGCTCAAAGCCATACTTCTCTGGGTTCTCCACCTTCAGGTCCCGACACTTTGGCCCGCAGAGCTGCTGGAGGTTGAAGTTCAGCATGGCAGCTAAACGAGGGCCCAGCTCCTGTATGAAAAAAGGCGCTGCTTAGAAAAGCTTTTTGGGTCTAGGATCCCCAAATTAAATTAATAATGTTGCCTTTACATCAACTGTTATTGTACATTTGAGAACACGTTCGTACTCAAAGACCCTAGGATATATCAGGTTCGAGTGACACTCACAGGCCTGAGGAAAGGCTTCTGTACCTGCTTGGTGAGGATGTGGAACATTTCAACCGTCTCTGTGGCCAGGGCCAGATAGGAGCGAGACACCCGCTCATCCTGAGTTAGCTGGGACTGGCGGCTCTGCTGCTGCTCCTGAGAGTTTGCAAGGAAACACAAACAATTCCATTCAATCCTATTCTGTTCCGCAACAGTTACCTTCTGCAAAGTTTCACAACTTAGCAGACACAGGAGTGAGGTGATAATCTGCTCAAGATCACACAATAACCACTTTGTTTAATTTTAACTTTGCTGCTTCAATTTTTCTCTTTCCTTTTGGGATTCAGCACTGTGTCTCCTGACTGCTTTTTATTACCTCAGTTCTGCGTTTCATTGCTGCAGTGAATTATTCATTACCATCCAAATGCATGAAATACCAAGTAAATAAATAAATGATCTAATAACTATGAGCACTGACCCTAGGCAGCTGCTCCCACTGCTCCTTATTCTTCATCTCTTCTTGAACTTCATGGATACGCTTCAGGGACTCAAGGCTCTCGTCTAACAGGAAGGTGGTGTCATTAATAAGCATGTTGATGTAGCGCACAAACTGCTTGCCAGAGCTAGAGGGGAGAGAGTGTAAAAGAAGATGGAGGACCAGGTCAGGTTAGAATAGATCGAAGGCAAACAGCGAATGATTCAAAGTTAAATTGTGTTCTTTTTTTTTAAAACGACTGAAAATGTTTGTCAGACGTAAACTCACTTGAACTCCTCCATGAAGGTGCCGTGGTGTGCAAGGTTCTGCCAGAGACTCTTGAAGATAGTGCTGATATGGTACCGTATAGTGAATTTGTCATAGAACTCACTAGTGGCGCCGGTATGCTCGACATCTGTACAGAAGAGACAGTTTTTCAAGTCAAGAAGGAAAACAAAGACTGTAACCTTACAGTCAAGCACAAATATGTACAGATCAGCTGCACAAAGACCAGAATCTACTTTATTATTCTGTCACGATACAATCTACACTGTAACCAATTCACAACAACATCAGCTCAGAATTACAGAATGAATAAAACTCACCAGTGTAGAACTTCATGAGGGCGGGGACCAGCTGTTTGACAGACAACGGGTGGTTCTCCATCATTTCAGAGAATCGCTGAGTACGTGGCTGCACAGCAGGGTTGGTGACAAACAGCACCTCCACCAACTTGGCGATAAGGTAGGGGTTCCTGATGTAGTTCTGGCTGCAGATGAACACCACCAAGAAGGTGACAATGTCCTGGACACATGGCTCATAGAGAACCTGGGGAGCGTACCTGGAAGAAATTAGGAAGGATGAGGTGGTGGAATGAATTAAACAAACAGGACTGAAAAAAATCTTTTTTATCACTCACAGCTTTAGTTTGTCAGCATGCAGAACTGAATTATAGCAAAGAATTATCACGTTGTACTAACTGATGCATTACCCAGCTTGTTTTGACATTTACCATCTATGTTTTTTTAAAATTGCAACACCATTTCTTTTAAATCAGACATCTTACTGTGGTAACATTTTAATACTTCTATCTACAAGATACTTTATCGTAAGACACTGATGTCTAACCAGAAAAGTTTGCAAGACTATACACTTACTGCACAACAAAAAGCAGAAACTCTGCCACATCTTCGATGTAGAATTCAGGCAGAGCAGCAAAGCTTTTGGGAATCTCAGGGCTCAGTGGCAGCGTGATGCTGTGTGAGGAGTGAAAAAACAAATATGGTTCTCACATCTTGATTTTCAGTACTCTTTGAAGTGCAACAGCATGATAAATGGATTTAAAAAATGCTTATAGGACGCCACATCTGGTTCTTTTACATCAATATCCCAACAAATGAACATGGCCTGTCAGTGGAAGGGCAACTCACTTGGGGTAAGCGGGGTCCACCATGCGAAGAATCAACTGAATGACTGTGCTGTAAAACTGCAGACATCTGCGGAGCAGGTTCTCATCCAGAAGGCCCACGTCAGCACAAGCTTTAGCTCGTACCAGTTTCTGACAGGACAAAGTCACACACTGTAAGGATCATGTCTCTGTGAATGTGCTCTGTCATAAAATCCTGCATGTCATAAGGAGAGTCCAGCAGACTGAGAAATGAGCATTTGAAGGTCTGTACCTTTAAAGAAGTGTTTAAGGTTTAATCAGTCTATTAAAGAAAGATAGTGGGTGCATCTACAAGGACGTTATACTAACCTTGAGTTGAGTTTTGCATCGCTTGAGCATCTCTCTGTGTCGGCTAGCCAAGGGAGAATCTTTCCACTGGCTTTCACTGTTTTTCAGCTCCTCTACAGTTCTAACATAGAAAAAAAACACCATTAAAAAATAATCAACTGAGCATAATATGACAACGTGTGTGTGTGTGTGTGTGTGTGTGTGTGTGTGTGTGAGTGTGTAAGTGCGTACCTGTTCAGTTCACGAATAGCTCGCAACCTGCGGATGTAGCGCCTGCAGCTGGGCAGGATGGACAAATGGTGGGTGTGCAGCGTCAAGAAGAAACACTCAGTGGGGAACTTGGGTTCTGAGAACTTGTTGGGGTCTTCATCTGTCCATGGGAACAAATAAAATCCATTACATCGAAAATTCAAACACATACTACCATTAGTCAAAACCAGTCTGAATATCTTTACAATTAAGTATCAGCCTTTCTGCTACAACCCCCCCCACCAAAACCGTAATGTCGTATATGCAAAATTTTTTTAATATTTATGTAAAATCAAGATGTACGGCATGAATGACTAGACAACAGATATGATTATTTTGAGATTAACTGGATCACCTCTGGAAAGAAACAAATCACAATTCTGACATATTAGTGAATCACTTGGAAAAAGCGGGAGAAACGGCTCCTTTATGTACAATTAACAGATTTCTCAAAATGGCAACAGTCTATGAAGACAATAAACTTTAACATTAAATATCAAAAACGGATTTCAAACTAAATACTCAAAACAACTGTAGATCTGTGAATCTTCGTTTATGTCAACTCACGCAGCTCACTCAGCCAGCTCTTGAGCTCCTCCATGGTGGCTTTCAGACGTGTCTCCTCCAGGCTGACAGCAAGGCGACAACGGGGATGGAAAATGTAGTAGGGATCAACCGTCTCCAGCTTGATCTTCATGCTCAGCTGTTGCAGCACCCACAAGAAGTTCAACATGAAGCCGTCTGCAGACACCAGCTTGTCATCGGTCTAGAAAAACAGGGGACGTATTCAGAACAATAGCAAAATATTTGTCAAAAGCTGTATTTATGACAAGACCACAAGATCAAATCAAAGAATTGGTTGGTGCCTGAAAACAGCCAACTGTACCACTTGCACCCCTCACATCCTGCACGCTGTACTTGGTTGGGGGCTACACACCACCAGTGTCCCCAGCAAAGAAAAATATGACAGAACATGGAGAGGGCAGGGTCTCTGCAGATACAGACATCACCACACACTTCTAGTGGCTCAAAGGTGGTGACTGAGAAGGATTAACATTTTATGAGTCATACATTTCCTTTTGAAGAAAAATCCATCTCATTCTGCTTTTAAAGTTGGCTGTTTACGGTACAATACAGTAGCTTTGTAGCAAAGATCTGATGACAGGTAAAAAAAAACAAACAAAAAAAACAACAACAACAACTGCACACTTTTTTTTCCATTTATAGAGATTTAACTAAGTGTACTTTTTGTGCATGTTTGGCAATGAGAAATTAGTTCATTTTATTAATTCTGTTGGATGTGTAATGACTTTCGCGTCTTACCTGCATCTGGGCTTTCTTCACATTGTAGTTCACCAGAGCTGCCATGTAATTTAGAGCGGTCTCGCGAGTTTCTCCATTTAATAGGATATTATGGAGAACTTTGAACATGTCACCCTAAAAAGACAAAAAAATCTTCATACATGACTTCATATACACAGGGCAGCTATAGAACAGATACATTATGAAGCAGACACTCACCCTTGCTGACTCCAGGTAGTGCTGCAATGATTGGCTGACGACGCGTGTGTTCTCCATGGTGATGGCTGGGCCAGAGAAATACTTGTCTCCTACTTTGGTCTAAAGAAAAAGAAACGCATCAAGTTTAAGATTCACTGAAGATTGTCTGTCCATTTAACAACCTGCAGTATTTCCTTTTGGCAGTATCACTGCTTTCAGTTTTCTCTCCATTCTCAGACACTTCTGATTTGGAATTAAACTGTGAGGAGAGACTGTAAATTAGCTACAATTTGGCACTACTGATTAATGGTTATTATTGAACTAACTAGACAACTCACATCATCCTCAGCAAACACAGAGAGGCTGAAGAAGGCTCCCAGGTAGGACAGTCTCTGGATCTCTCTGCCACAACCAGGGCTCAGAGGTTTGGGAGACCATAGAGGCAGCGACGTTACCTGCACAGAAAAGACATGGCAGACTCCTATCACTTTGTGTCACAAAGGTTTTTGGTGTTGTTAGTCTCAACACATTTAATACATTCCCATCACCCAAAGGTTACATTCCTATGAAAGCCAACAAGTTTCCACCAACAGCTGTGAAAGACCATGCAATGGACAATGTATTCCCACTCGGTTTCAGTCACTAAGAAAAGCTAAATGCCAAAAGTTACCTTAAAATTAGTAAGCAGTAGTTATGAAATTGACAAAATATTGTCAGTAATAAACAGGCAGCATCAAGAAATATAAACTCAGAGAACTCTGATTGCAGATATTGTTATGTTGCTAAATATAGGCCCAGTCCTTTTTAATGCACAGGGGAATTTTGTCATGCCCTTCTGTGAAGCGGAAAGGAAACTCAGTGTAATGAAGAAAATAAGCAGAGGACA
>JAPZDX010000002.1:9613902-9624688 GCA_029783625.1 Naso annulatus | reverse complement strand
CTTCTTCTTCTTCTTTATCATGTAAAGTTGTGCACGCAGTGTAATGAAAGTATTTTTTATTCACTGCATTGCTATATTTACTTTAGTGAAGGATCAGAATACTTTCTCCAACACTGCCATCTAACTGTGAAGAGGGTTTTGCTCAGGTTTTCATACCCAACTATTGGAGAGGGTTGGTTTACTGATTTCATTTGTAGTGCTCCAAGCATTGAAATGCCTTAAACAAAAGGATATTGTGGCTGTTTAATTTTCCAATACTGTGGGCAGCACAAACCTAGTAACACCTACTTCAACTGTACATGGTTGGATGCATTAAGTAAAAATCTATCTGCAAAACATGATACAATTAAAATTAGTAAGGGGATGCATTTTAATCATTTGTATGAAACAAAGTCTTGCAAAAAAGAAAGAAAGAAGACAAGAGAAGAGAATCAGTGTTCTAAAAGAACTAATTTTCATGTCACTCAACCTGTTTCCTCCAGATGATCTCGAGCCAGTTCAAACATCCTCAGGTGCATGTTGGTGATGGGGTTGAAGGACCCGCAGGACAGCAAGACTACTGATGTTATATTCTGATCCTCCATGCCTCATGCTGGGGCTGGGTTTACACTACAGCAGCAAACACAGTGAGCAAAAAACACAGAACTGTAAGGTAACGTTAACTGTTTTCGGGGCTCACGTGTCAAAAGATACCTCGGGCTCGCAACGTTTAGTGGTGGGAACAAGGGACCCCTCTATTCGTTCTACCAGAGTGAGTGGGTATTGTATAGAAGTTACAAGAATTAACGTAAAGAGCTATGCTAAAATAGTACAATAAGCGGTACGTTAGCTTAATTTATCGTTAGCACCCTGTGACACACCGTAGCTAACATTAGCCTCTCGTATGAGCAACACGAACTTGTCACAGATATGACTGTACAGGGCTGTAAGCATTTATAACCAAGGAAAATTTATCTTATGAGTAAAGTAATGTAAATATATATTGTACTACCAGCAGAAACACCCAGTCGGCTGCTAGGAAATGTGTAAGATACTTCCTGTTCTGACGTAGTGACAGCGTTGAGATGAAGAAATCTGATTGGACAGTTCGACCAGTAGGCGGAGCGCCGCACCCACAGTAGCGAGTTACATTCACAATAACAAATGCTCAAATCCGGCCTCGAAAAAGACAAAATATCTTGTAGCTGTGTTTGAAAGTAGCCATTTCTCGCGGAATTACAATTTAGAGATTCACATCATTTTAATGTGCATTCGTTAATCTGCAGTATTTAACTCATCGCACGACTGATTTACAACTGTTTACAAAGAGAGATCCGGTGAGATATTTTCTTTTAGCATGCTTGCTAGCTAGCTACCAGCTAACTAAACGTTTTGACATAACGCACGGTGTAAACCTCCAGCAAACAGATTCACCCACAGTCACTAAAGTTGGTGTCTCACTAAAGTTAGACATTTAACAGTTTTTACTGTTTTAACGGTAGCTCCAGCAACACCTTTTTGGTATAGTCTCCATAGCACGCTAGATTGACGTTTGTTTTATGGTGTGATATGTTAATAATGCTTTGCAAGACTCGTATGTGATTATTGTTATTCTTTTATGTGGTTTCCATAGGCTGGAAATACAATTTTAAGTAAGGATGGCTTCTCGCGGGAAATCGGAAACTGGAAAACTGAGGCAAAATATGGAGGAGCAACTTGACAGACTGATGCAGCAGCTTCAGGATCTGGAGGAATGCAGGTGCACTGTAGGGAAATGCAATTAATCTACGTTTACTCGTTATTAAGTGATAAAATTGGACTGTTACAGCTGGCAAGTAATGATACAGTGTGTGTCAAAAAACAAAAATCATGTTTTCACTGTCGATTTCCCGTCCTTAATTTGCAGAGAGGAACTGGATGAGGAAGAGTATGAGGAGACAAAAAAGGAAACTTTGGAGCAGCTGAGTGAATTCAATGACTCCCTGAAGAAGATCATGACAGGAGACATGACACTTGTGGATGAACTCAGTGGAATGCAGCTGGTAAGGCCAATCAATGGATAATGGGCAGCTTATATGTATTAAGGTCCAAGAGGGTATAGCTTAAAGAACAAGCACCTTAAAACAGCAGTATGAACAGTGGTTGGGGTGATGTTACAATTGTTTTCAAATGTTTGTATCTTCTTCAGGCGATCCAGGCTGCAATCAGCCAAGCATTCAAAACCCCGGAGGTGATCCGACTGTTTGCTAAGAAGCAGCCAGGACAGCTGAGAACCAGACTTGCAGAGGTTTGCAACGGATATGTTTGTTCGTGTGGTTTAATCGACAGTTGTAGAATATGTTTCATCCAACTGCTTTATCACTTTATAGTGTATCCTTGTATGGTGTATCTGTGTGTTGCGTAGCCTGAAAATTGTCCGACCAGTGTGTGACATTCTGTGCAGATGGACAGAGATGTCATGGTGGGGAAACTGTCCCGGGATGTGCACACACAGCAGAAGATGGAAATCCTCACAGCCTTGAGAAAACTTGGAGAGAAGGTGAGAAATGCTCACAGCAGAGACGTGATGTTTTTCCACAAGTTTGCAGATGATTCAGAGGCTTGTGCTCGTGAATCCACATGAACTGGCTGTCAGCTGAGCTAAACTGACTTATTTTAGTCTTGTAACTGTCACTTGGCTGACAGGCCAGTTACTAACACAGACTTAAATCTCATGTCAGGAAGGAGCTGTTAACATTTTGAACTATAATTATATGATCGAAGCTCTTATATCTCTGTTTCTGGCTGATCTCACAGCTCACTGCAGAGGATGAGACTTTTCTTACTGAAAATGCTACAGCTACTCTGAGCCAGTTCGAAAAAGTGACTGCAATCTCAGGTGAGAATAAAGATGTGATTTCACGGAAATGTTAAATCTTACAAGTTATTTGATAAACATTCATATTTATCCGATTTTGTCTTCTCTTTCAGGCTCCGAGGACAAAATTATGGCCTTAGCTAGCTCTGGTGTGAAAACCAAGGCATAGTTATTCTACAAAGAAATGTTCATTTTAAACACGTCTTTGTTATTACCAAGAAAGAAATGTGCCAACTGATAATAGATTTTGTAAATAATCATTGCACTTCTTGGTGTTGCCATAGATGCTAACACTTTTTAATGGTATTGTTTTATACCCGCAACTTTTGTAAATGTCTTTTATTTGTCCATATAGGTGTAAAATTGTATTATAGGTACAAGCATGTGATTTGTTAACTATAAAGACATGTAACGATTGTGAGGGACAGTCAAGGCAGTTCAAGAGAAATATTCTGTTGTGATTGTTGCTGAATTTCTCGGTTTGCAGTGTCTGTCTTAAAAAACTTTCAAAAAAGTTCAACATGGCTGTTTTTACGATGTTGATTTCTTGAATGAGTGCCGCAGATAATCAATATGCCATTTCATTTTAATTAAACTGTGCATTCTCTGTGGATTTTGGCCAAAATAACAGAAATACCACAGAAAAAAACAACAACTTTGAAGTTGCCAAATAACATCCCAATGCAGCAACACTAGGAGGCCAATTTGCATGAGGAATGCATAAATCATAGTGTGCATACAGTATGCAAAAGGCTGTCAGTTCATCTGACAATCATCTCCCCAGGTGTGGATTTTCAGAGCAATCAGATTATATCTTCATCTAACTAAACAGTACCTTAATCACAGATATGTCAACCACTAAGGGTTTGTGTTTTTTTAATGAGTCAAAAAAACAGAATATAAAATATAATGAACAGGGCGAGACGGTAGTAACAAGCCTCAGCTCTCTCTAGCAGAGCAGTAAACAACTATGTCTTTAATTTTAGATTTCAATCTGCCTACTGCTTAAAAACCTCCTAAAGGTCATACTTATCATCTGACTGGCATTTAGGAACCACATTTATCCAGTTCAGTCTTGTATTAAAATACATAAGGGGGTGAAATGAGCACCAATCTGGACTGAATAATAAAAAAAAAGATCAGATGAAGCAGTATGATTAGAGATCCACTGGGTGGATTAGATGCCATCTGTTAAACACTGTGGAGGGTCTTGTGATGGTTTCGGCAGCCGTCTCATGAGAGTGATTCTATGTTGACGTTCAACAGCCAAAGAGCACGAGGTCATGTCACAGTGCCAGATGCTGCCTGCCCTGTTGTTGGCTGTGTTCTCGCTCTATGAAATGATAAAAGGCTCAGAATTACAAACAAGAAAAAAGATTATTAAAATTGAGCAAACAAAAACCTCCTAACATTCTTTTAATACCCAGAGTGATTGAGCTGCTTTGAAAGACATACTGGAGGGCAGAGTATGAAGTGGACTTTTACCTCAGTTACAGGAGGACTATCATGAAAACGATAAATTTAAATATGTTGGGTAGACATTTGAGAATGCACACTGAGGATCACACCCTGTTAGTTTCTACATATTCATTGGTTATAAAGCATTTCAAACTGCTTCAGGTGGAAACTGCTGTTTTAATTCTGCAGTGATCAAGTTAGAAGTTTACGTCACAATGTTTGCAGCACCAAAAAATTAATACTTGAAATCAAAGTATGTGAATAAAAAATGAAATCAGTTGTATTTGTTGTTTATTAACTTGACTTCTGTTTCACCTTTTACTTTGGGGCTTTAGATTGTTTAAATTTTCACCAGCAGAGGGCACTAACTGTCAAGACTTTAAACACATACAGCAAACATCTCTCAGGGCGTGTACCTCCCGCATTGTCTGAGCCACTGATTTCTGGTTAAAGAAAGACAATAGCAGACAGAAGTTATACCCCATCTCATCATCCTTTATTCTGTTTACGAGCAAGCATCAACTTCACTACAATTTGCCTTTCGATTGGTAGAAAAGTGAGAGCAGCTCCAACAAGCACAAAGGAAGCATTCAACCGTTCTGAAAACATCATCTCCTTCCATTTTGAACACATTTTTAAAAGAAAAGAAGAAACAAAATCTGGACGAGTGAAACAGACAATCTGAGAATCAGTAGTGTGTCACGACTCCTTTCTCGCTCCAGTCTCACAACCCCACATGGAAGGTACACAGACGTGTGGTTCATGCAAAGTAAATTCCCCTTACATCTTCGTGTCATGACAGTATGGCTGCGTTTCAGTTTGTTAGGCAGTGACATTTCATTCAACCGACTTGCACTTCGCTCAGGGGCTGATCAGAAACCTGAAGATGGTGGAGTCACCGTGGAGACTGGACTTCAGAGTTAGTGTGCACATTCTAACAGTGACCGATGGTGTTTTACTTTTAAACTGTAGATGAAATGTGGACATCAAGTGTGATGAAACTGAGACTTTTGGAGTTGAAAGGCTTATAACTCTGGTTCTAGTGAATTTCATGCTGCCCTCAAAATCATTTCTTAACAACTCAGGCAATAGGACACTGTTCAAATTTACCTTCCACTGTACACAAATAGGTGGATCAACAGTATACCAATGTATGCTGCCAAAGCAATTTCATAACGTACTGTACAGCTTTTTAAAGTTGGATTCCGTCTATGATTTTGTATAATATCTATAGAAGATACAATATGGACCTACTTCCTCTACACATCAACATGGACACATGACATCTACGTAAAACATTTTTCACTTTTAATAAAACTAGCGGTTGACTTTTGTCACGACACACTGAAAGAAAACATAACCCCCAGCTCTGTAAGAAATCTACCGTTAAACAAGTAACAAATAAAAACAAAGTTGCCACAAATAAAAATACGTGGATCAGTGTTTTTCGTTAGACCTGCTAATTGCGCTATGATCGGAAAAAGGCACTCCCATCTCAGCCGGTCCAAGTCATCATGGAGGGGAGACTGTTCACTACACTTCCAACACAGACGTCTTCACAATTATAAATTAATTGAACAACTGAGTGCCTCAAACCTTCAAAAATAGTCTCCAAAGAAAAAGCGTTTTTGAAATCAATTTTGGCCTCTGAAAATAGACTTGCATGCAAAATATGAGACTAGCAACAGCAGCATTTCTAATCCTGAAACATTCTGTTCACTTCAATGCACCAAATCTGATCTGCATTAGTTAACGCAGGTTTGGGAAATGTTAGCATTTTACTTGGTACCGCAAAAAACAGGAGACAAATACTACATAGTTAGATGTGAAGGTACATTTGTGTCTGGTTTTGTTAAAGATATATACAACAGAGATGAACAACAGTGTCTGAGAGGAGATCGAGGTTGGACACATTTTCCCAATCGACTGTATAAGCTTTATACTAATACCAGAAGGAAAATAAGTTTACCAAATGTAAACAGATATCTTAGAACAACTCTACAGTACAGTTCCATGTACAATAAAATCTAGTGGTCTACTGCAAAAAAATATTTCATTTTGAGATTCAAACAAGATTCATTTTTAAAGTGTTTTCTTATAGTGAAACTACGCAGTCAGACCCTCAGCTGTAACCAGTGAACTACGACAAAGACGGTGCTTATTTTCCAATAGGAAACCAGTTTAAAAATGCATCTAATATATGTTCTATTTATTTTAGGTTAAATAGTCGTGCCACTGTAAAGAAACTTGCATCAAAGCAATCCTGAAAAGAAACTTTATTTCACTTCTCTCCCCCAAAACAACGCCAGGAACTGCACTATGCAACCGCGCCACACTAAAGCGGTCCGCATCAAATCCGCCCTTTCAGCAGTTTGAAGGTTTTTTTTTTTCCTTCCTACCTCTGTCAGCACAGCAGGACTGGGATACGATCGAAAGGCTTTTGAATCTGCTGAGGAAATCTCTCTACTTGTCCAATTACAGTGGCAGAAAAAATAGTACCCATATTTGCAGATCAACAGCACTCCAGTACCTGCTGGCCTGTTCGTACCATTTCACACAAAATGTCGAGTCATACACTTGAGTATGATTACCCTAAACAAAAAGAAAATCCCTTCTGTACAACAGTGAGATCTATTGGGAATGGAATACACTGACACCTGGAGTAGAGCGTTGCCACCTGTGCAAGCAAAGCAGAGCATGTATGAGGCTGAACCCATCGACCAGTCCTGCCTACGAGGATGCAAAAGAAATGATTTTCCTCTTAGCAAAAAATAAAAAGACAAAATGGACACCACTTTGTCGTGGAAACCTCTTTACAGTCCTGGGTTTCTCATCATAAAGCAGACATTTTTGTACAAGCATAATGGAAAAGCTTTTTTTGCGTAAATTTAGCAACATGCTACAGCCTCTGTGACACAAATATTCTACATAACGTACTGCGTCGTTTTAGATATTGGACCCCGTTGAGCAGGCCTTCACTAACACATCGACTAATTACATGGTTTCTTTATATTTACAAAATCTTTAAAAAGCAATTTATTTCTCTACACATATGACTTTTCAAATATCCTCATGCACTAAAAGAAGAAAATGAAATGCGGTTTACTTGTTAAAAGCATCATTTCGTTTCATGGTGGACTACAAGTCAAGAAAACTCAAGTCAAAGCTATATGTGAGTTTAGCGGCGAACAAATCTAAAAGCATTATGCAAAGAATATACATCAGGAAAAAGAATTCTCCACTTGAAAGCCTTACGTCTGAGAGAAACAAAAAAAGTGCAGGGTTGGCTTCCTCACACAGTTCAAAACAAAATGTAGGCCAAGTTTTCCTGGGAATTAAAATATAATAAATAAAAAAAATAAACAGTAAAAATCAGCAATCCGGTGATGACTACACTACACTGAGTACCACCACTAAGATAACAACAGGAAAACCTTGACCATATATACGCTGAAGGGAATTTTTCTTTTTCTTTTTTTTTTTTTTTTTTTACATCATGGCTCCTTGGACATGAAACTGCACAGGGTGGGAGTGTGTGTGGCGCAGTGAGTGTGAGTTGGTGCAGTGTGTAAGCTTGTGTTGTGTGTTTGTGTGTTTGTGTATGTGCGTGCGTGTGTGTGTTGTTCTAGTAGGTGAGGGTGGAGTCGTCCCACTCCAGCTGCTGCTGTCTGCTGGCTCCCTGCTGGTCCTCTGGCTCCCCGCCCTCCTCATCTTCGCTGCTCTCTGACTCAGCGCTCGTGATGTCATCTTCCTCCTCTCCATCCTCGCTCTCCTCTTCTTCTTCCTCCTCCTCCTCGCTGCTGTGCTGGTCCTCATATGTCTGTGTGAAAACAGAGGGTGGGGTTGTTCGTGAAGAGTCGCTTTATGAGACTAAACTGCTCCTTCATGTTTAGATGGATCATTTTTTAAACTGGTATTAACTGACTCTGTATTTTTGTCAGTGAAAGGCTCATTTTAGTATCCTGCTTTAAATGTGCATCAGATAATTTAAGTCCACTTGTGTTTAATTTTATAAGAATAAATACGACATGCAGCCTGAAGTTTGGCAGTATGTTCTGACTAGAAAACATTTTCAACCATCCTAAATGTCTGTCTGGATTGGCGTTCAGAAGAGACACGTCTTTTGACGTAAACTTGTTATGATGATTATTCTACAACTGTCTGTTGTCAAAGTAAACATAAAGGTTGATTATTTGGCATGACATCCGTGGTGATCTTTGATGCAAGGTAACTCCAATACAGGAAATAATGTCAGCAACATGTCAGTGAACTGCCGACATCACACTCATGTTAACAAAATTGGACTGATTTGCGATTCTGAGAACAAAAGAAAAAAGATCTAAAACAAAATTTAACTTTTGAAGATGCTCACTGAATTCTGCCACTTCTCCTCACTTACTTTGGTTGAACACGAGCCCAGTCTTCACACCACGTACTACATTTATTCAGTTCTAGGAGGATCTCAATGAACAAGGATGTGATGCTCTTTGCGACGGCAGTAAGTGATGTGATTTAGGCAGTTATATTTCCCTCAAACAGCTAATCACTGCAGCGTGGCTTAAGGTAATGACTTAAATTATAGTGGGTAGTTCAAGACTAACCTAACTCCACCTGAAAATCTAATCTTAATTTCAGTGGCTTTCAGTCAAGGACACTACAGCACCACTGCTGGTTAAACATGCAACAGAGCACTTCTCCAAGCAATCACACCAATCACAGATGGAAAAAAAGCTTAAAACTTTCAACTATAGAGAAAGCAAAGCACGGCCCTTCAACCCGGTGTAAAGCTATTTTTTAATTTACAATGCTACTAGCTGGGAAATTGTGAAAACAGCTCTTAGCAAAATAAAAAATAATAAATCACATTAGCTGCAAGCCCACACACTAACTCAAAAATGCGTGAATCAACTGTACACATACTATATTTTTATGCCTTCCTACAAGCTGACTCGTTAGAAAATTTTGCTTTGAAGTTTTGGAAGACAAAAATATTGGGGCTATTTTGTGACTGGGGTGAAAAAAATGCACCATGCTGCACAAAAGTGATGTTGTTAATATGTGCAATTCGTGGTAATTAGTGATGTAACACTCAATCGACAACAAAGTCTCTCCTCACCTCCGCAAGGCTGTCAATCATGAGCGCTCAGATAAAACTAGGCCACAGTCATAACATCACCCAGAGAGCATTAGCAGGTGAAAAGCTGTCTAGCCTGCAGCCTGACCACATTTTGTTGACACGTGAAATTCTGTTCCACAGCTTTTCAAAGGCTAATCACCAGAAAAAAAAACTGGCTCACTAAGTCTGCCTCCCTACGGATACTCTGCGTGTTTTTACCTCCATGGGGTTGACAGTGATGGTGAGGGCTGAGTCGTCCCAGTCCATTTCGTTCTCCTTGCCGTTTTCCTGGTCCCTCATGGTGCGCTGGTGTGCCGCACGAATGCGGAACACGCCCAGGATGATCATAAACACCAGGAAGCTAACGCACACCACGATGACAATGGTGGCAGCACTGGGAACCACTGCGAGGAAGCAAACACACAAACCCAAAACGACAGGTTAAGGTGTAAGTAATGTCCCTTTTGCACATGGGCACCTTCACACTTAAAACCCTGTTACAGCTTTATGTGGGAAGACACAGTCTCTACTGTCTGAGGGCTTTTCAAGGGCTTTAGTTACATGGTGTGCCAGCACAGATGTTAATGGCTTCTTAGTAACCCGCAGATGAATGCTTTGGGTAGCTCTAGGTGTCTCTTTCTTTAAATAGCTTTGCCTGTCTCCTGCTAACCTGCTCCACTTCACCCCATATTAGCAGGAAAGGGCCTCTCCTGCGCTGCGGCAGGCTTAGCGAGCCTGACAGCCGAGAGGATTACTGAGGCCGGGAAATAAAAGGTTGTGCTCAGACCACCGCCTGTACAGATGTCACAGACAGCACTCAAGTGTAATCCCTAAACTTGTGCCATTAAAAAAAAATAAACAGGCTAACAACCAGTGTTTCAAACGTGCCCTATTTCTGCTTAATAGACTTTTAATCCATTGCAAGCAATGATTGCCACACCAGAGGCCAAATATTTTTTCTACAGCAACAACAATTAAGCAGATTACTTGTTGATTATGATGTTTGGTATTAATTCAAACGTCAAAGTAAAATGCTGCTGTTGGAACAAGTTTCACAGGGCCCTTATTAAGTGATACTTTGTTTTTATGTCCTTTGATATATTGAAATTAACTTATGAAATTAACTTTGATGATTTTATGGGACAGATATGTTTTGGTAGGGGAAAAAAGGTGACTGTGCATGTAGGATGCACAGAACACACACAAAAAAACATTCTGTATTGTTTTTAAACCAAACGTCTGTAGTATCAGATTCCCATGTTGCATTACCTGAGGCCTGGTGAGCGTTGACCAGGTTGTGACCCGACAGATCCACAGAGGCATGATGCACGGGGTTAATAAAGTTGGGCTGCACCATGGCATTGTTTGCATGCTCT
>JAPZDX010000002.1:9603109-9613802 GCA_029783625.1 Naso annulatus | reverse complement strand
CTTCCCAGTTTTATTCACCAATTTGTTGTTTGTACACAGTATCACAATTACAGTTTTTTTTAAGCTATTATGCGCACGTCGTCATTTGTTTTCCAGTTCACTATTATTTTGTCTTCTATTGAACAATGGCTGGGAAAGAAACTGAAAACACACAATGACATTTTAAAAAAAAACATGGGCTAATATGTGCCTTTGTAGTGCTTAAGAACAACTCCTATAATGACTAAATAATTAAGAGATTGTGATTGGAGCAAACCTTCATATTTGTTAGACTGTGATTACTGTGATTACTGTGTTTTCTTTCTCATAATTTCTAGTTCAAATATGTTTTAGGTACCTGAAATAAAAAATCAAGTACAAGCCAGCATCTTCCCTCTGTATACATTTATTGTTGATTTGTTTTGTGTGTGTGTGTGTGTGTGTGGCTATCACAATAATGAATAAGCTAGACTCGATTAGATAATGTGATGATTGCCCGACACCACAGTACACACATTGTTAATCTCAGTCCTCAAGTTTGGGAATTAACTCCAAACATGATCAAAGCATAATTCATCTGAATTATTGTGCTTTGTAAATCCCACAAAGGTTTGTTTATAAACAACATGAACCTGAATTTAGTGTTAAACTGGATTAACACTGGATTACCCTTTCCTGATATCCCCCTCTATTATATTTAGTCACAGCTGCTCTCTGACTACGGTCCCATCACTTTCTTTTTGTCTGTTTTATAAGCGTCTATTTTCACCAGCACATCGAAATTAAAGTCATAAATTTGAGCCATCAGACAATTCAAGTTTTTATTTTAATAAAACACTCATTCATCCAAGGCAACATCTCTTTGTTTTTTATTGTTACATAAAGTTTATGATATGAAACAAATGTATGACTTTGGAAATGGGGGAAAAGATACCAAGACCAAAGACTTAATGCTGCTGTAGAGAGACGATGCTTAGACTGTGGCAACACTGTTTGTTATAGTTGTGTAGAATTAGTGCTATTTTTGACATTTAAATAAGGTACTCTCATGTATGAGTTCACTCTTAACCTTATTAACAAATATAATTTACATCCATTTAGCCATTACTGGCTATCATTACAGCGAGTGGAAAGGTCAGAGGTGGTGCTGTTAGCTGCAGTTCTTCCAACAGCTGAAAGAGACTACTTATTTTACATGTGTTTTTCCATGGTGATTACATACATTGCCAAGTTTATTTAATAAGTCTGTTTTGACTGATGTTTGCTTGATCAGCATCTCAGTCTATCAGCGTTACCTAGGTGACTATACACCTCATCCCTGGTGTCCCTATTTTTACGTGAAATATATTTCCTGTTTCCCAAATAAATGGCAGCAAACACAAATACAGGTTTTGGTCCTTTTTTGAAAACACCTAGATTACATTCCGGATGCTTCTGTTTTTTACAAGCAGTTGTTTTGATAACCTGGGCTGGGTTGTCATTCAAAGTGCTGACACGAGGATGAAGCTGAATCTCTAATAAAGCCAGCAACTCTTCAAAATTACACCACATTTGTTTTGTTTTTGTTTGTTTTTTTGAATTGATCCCAAAGTGAGACCTGGTTTCTAAATTTAATTGGTCTGCTATCTACTCATCCTGTATCTATCTCCATCCACGCTCTCCTTCATCCCGTATGAATTAATCTCATTCTGCCTCCATAACTGTTTCTCTCTTCCTCTCCCTCTCTGTGTGTGTGTGTATGTGTGTGAAGGGGGTGTATAATAACTGTTTTGTGTGTATTTAATAAGGCTGGTGGAGCAGTGGGGACACAGCTGGGCAATTTAGATTTGAGTATAAACATCTCACAGCCGAGTGGATACAGAAAAGGTGTGTGTGTAAATTTCTGTTTAGGTGTGTATTGGTGTGAATAGCTGGCTGGAACATGTTCTACATGTTCTCTACGGCATTTTCTCACCAACATAGCTGACCGACAGATCTACCAGTCACAGTCTTGATTTACTACATTAAAGACAGAGAATAAAAAACACACACAAGTATGTATTCTGTCATAAAATAGTCAACAAGTCTCGATTGTTAAATTTAGCTCAGGAACCGTGAGTAGAAACAAGAGAACTTGAGTGCGCTCGCAGTCCTCGTGGGACAACTGCTCAGTCATACCTCGACCTTGAAGTCATTGCTGATGTAGCGACCGTTGAGTTCAGAGCAGACCAGTTTGAATTTCCTGTCAAAGAGAGCCTCTGTGTGCCAATTCTTGTAACGGATAAGATGCAGGACCTGCTCGTAGTTGGCCATGGTGTTCACACCTGGAACATACAGACGGAAGCTTGTGTCAAAAATAAATCTGATCGAAAATCACCAGAAAGGGTCACACAAACTGCTGGAGAACAGTCATGTTGTTGAATCTTTTTTCTGATAATGTATGGCCAAAGATAATTTAGAAATGTATCCTTAAAAATGAAATTATACCCTGAGAGATTTGAAATCTGAGTTACCAAAATTTACTCCAGTTGACAGAGTGATGGCTGATAAATCTGAATGTCTACATACATCAAACACGTATTAGATATGATTGCATAATTTAGTTTACTTATGTAAAGCTGTTTTTTTTTGGCAAAGCAGTCAATATATGATCAAATTTCTTCAAACTGAAACCTGCTACATGCTAGTTCGGACAGCTCTGTGCACCGTACCAGTGATGACGAGGCCCAGGTTAGAGGAACTCATCTCCAAACCATGCTGCTGCAGCTGCGTCAGGTCCAGCTCAAGGCTCTCATGCTCCCCATCCAGCTCGTCTCCCACCACAGTCACTTCACACGTGTCCAGGTTGTGCATGATCTCTTCTGACACCACGGTCTCCTGGACTGAATCACCAAATGAAGAAGAAAGATTTAGCATGAGGAGCTGTAGGGATCTGCTCAGGTTCAGGTTTTCTGTTTATGTTCTTTCTGAATTGTTAACAAGTCTCTGATTCAGAAGTGCTCTCCTATAACACTCTCGGACTTAAACCTGGCACCTACATTACCCAGAATGCAACTCGAATGCAGGGTCAGCGACTCCTATGTATTACAGAAGACACTAATGAAGACTCAGATGTGAATGCAGCCCGTAGATTCAAATATTGTCACTTTCATGTGAAATTATTTGGCTGTGCACATATATACAAATGTAACACATAAAAACAAGTAAATGAGTCACTTTATTATTTTGTTTTAGACAATAATTAACAGAAAACAGGCACGAGGGTTAGAGGAGGAGGAAGAACTAAATAAAATTTGTGTAAAAAATTATATATAACACTGAGGGAAACCACAGTTTGATCATTAGAAACGTTGTGCAATGTAAATCCTAACCTCACCTGCTAAAACTCCCACAGACAATACTACAGGGAGGCAGAGCTACTCTTTAATTGTACCTCATGTAGCCTCAACACAGTGGTTTGTGTTAGCTGCCCTTCATCATCAACTACTGCAGGTTGACCAAAATGCTGTTAACAGCAAATATGTTTTAAGTTTACTGCTAAAACTTGTAAGGTGCTCTTTTATTAGCTGAAGTCTACAGCAAGTAAAAAAATCATCCATTAGTGTATTTTTTGTTTCTTTAAAAACAGGAGATGTAAAACATGGAAAACAGCTCAGAAACAATTATACAATTTAAGGACATTTTAATTAATCGCTCTGATTTGACTTAATCTTAAAAGCCCTGCTGATGTAGAGTGTCTCCTTCACTTTGCTTATGAAACCAAATTAATATTTCACACACATACACACGCACACACTGTTTGCACCTCCTGGCTCTGTGGATGCTCTTATTAAAGGATTGTTCGTCATCTCCCGTGACATCTCATTTGTTGGTTGTGGAAGGTGGGGCAGAGTAAAGCAGGTAATAGCAACAGATCTCTGTAAGCCCTTTTGTCCCATATGGCCTGCTGTTCACCACAGGACATTGAATCTTCCTGTATCTGTGTCAACCTCAGTGCACTTCTATTGTCTTCCTCGTCTTAGCTTGTATACAAGCCAAACAGATGGCATGACTGGTCACTGACCCCTCCCATAAAGCAGTAAACAACTTATCTCTTTTCTCCCTCCCTCTCTGTCCAATCCTGTCAGCCTGCAGGCATAATCCTCGCCACCACCAGTGATGGTACATCTACACAGCTATTAACTGTACATTCGCTGTGCCTGCAGACCTATGCAGTGTCAAAGGTAATTTAACCAAGGCAGCAGATGGAGCATCCCTCTGCATCACACTGCCTCAGGAGGCACAAGACTAAGATTACATATGAGGCCGCGTTAAAAACGAAATTTAGTACACATGCCTCACAGGATGAGCAGAGTGTTAGCTGAACAACACAACTAATCCACTGAAAAATGGGTTGGCAATATCTACTAATTCTCAATAACATTATCTGGGGATAATGCCAGGTTTATATGCATTTCTCTTACCCGTGGGGTCATCGTCTGCTCCCTCTGTTGCTTCAGACTCAGTGTCGGCCTCCACCTCGCGGGTGATGGTGCTCACAATGCGCAGCTCAGGGAACAGGGTCACACCGTCCTGGCTCTCGAATTCGGCAGCGCTGCGGGCAAAGTGGTCAATGCCACTCAGACTGATCTTGGGCTCTTCGGGCTGCAGTACCATCACATAACCCTCTGCATCTGGCACGGTGACGCAGGACTCCTCATTGAAGCATCTGTGGGGAGATTTAAAGTTTAAAATCCTGGGAACCTGGAACCTAAAGGCCATGAAGTAAAATCTGTCGAATAGATTGCCTGAGGAACCATTTCTGAAAATTTATTCCGGAGTAAATGGCTGCAATTCTATCTGTTCCAGCTGGTCAATTTGTATTAAGTACTCATAAATATCTGTTACAGTCAGAGAAAAAAAAGAAAAAAAATACAATGACATTTCCTTGTTTTTTTTTTTAAAGATGCATTTCATGATGCGAAGAATAAGCTTACATGGTAAAACTAGAATTGCTGCACTGCTGTTTAATGCCAAACCCGTCATCCAGGTTTCAGTTTACAGCCACGGTGAACCTCTAGGATATAAATGTCATCATTTCATCGCTTAATGCTATTATTGTCATAGTGTATGACATTTTAAGTTTTGGCCCAACACGTGTTTTGTGATGTCACAGCCACCAAATTCTAATATGTTAATCCTGAAGTCAAGTGGAAATTTGTGCTCAATTTGAAATTTGAAATGTCCTTTGAAAGGTATTCCCAAGATTAAACCACGGCTAGAGGAATAGTAATGAGCCACCTTTCATTTTACTGTGACTGCAACACATACAATGCTTATCACAGTGCTTGCTCTACATTTATTTACATGTAATGGCACCAGCAGCTGTAACGCTGCTGAATCAGGTAGAAACTGAAGGAAAATTTGTGTTGTGGTCTATTTGCTCAGCCCAACCAGTAAAACAGTGTTAATGCAAGTGTGTAAATGTTAAACTGGGACACTAACTGGAAGTGATGTTAGAGTAGGCTCAGCAAAAACTAGGTCTTAATATATTCTTTTCATGTATCAACTGCAAGTGCAAGGCTGTTTTGTTTTTCACATTTCAGTTATAAAACTCTACATCAAAGAGAACTGAAAAACAAAATACAAAATCTTAAAGCTCTTCTGCCTCTGTCATTCCTCTATCCTGAAAACCTTTCATGTTTACTCTCTTTGTTATGGAAATTAGGTGGAACTGTTGACCTCTATTTTACCTCCACAAACCCTTCTTACATTTTAAGTAGAAAGACAAACCCTCTCTGAATGTCTATTCGGCAGAAAGAACCTGTTCCACAAACGCTGGTGCTGACTGACAGATGAGGCTACAGGACAGACAAAAAGCAACTGGAGTAGAATTTTTTGGTTTCTGCTACTTACTTGACTGTGGTGGAGATGCGAAGGTGCCTGATGCCAGGTGTCGGGAACTGGCGAGAGTTCAGGTATGAGATGTGCTGCATGACCTTGTCAAAGGCATCAATGTCGTCACCCTCGATGGTCAGAGAGGACTGGTTGGGGTTGAACTCCACCTAGAAGGAGAAATCAAGGTGACAACTGTGGGATTCTAAGGCAAGACTGTATGCAGATGCCACGCTAACATCTGGAAAAAGGTTGATTGGTGCTGTCAGGCTGATATTAAGCTGTTAATAAAACAAGTCTTTTAACATGTAACATACAAATAGTCCGAGACAACCTGTCAATAATATCCCTACATCAAATTCTCACTTACTTCACATTAATTATATTAGTTAGATCTTTTTCTTCACCTAATTTAGAGATACCAATCAGTATTTCTAAATTAGGGGAAGTTTGAGGGGTTGTGGCCCCTCAAAGGGTTTTTAAATGACTGACATAATTATTTATCTTTAATTTTCTCCAGTCTCTAGCCTTTAAATTTAAACACTGGATATTGGGACATGTTCAGGTGTCCTCAAATGGTTCAAATTATTCTTTGGCAGATCTTAATTTACACATGAATGCAGCCTGTAAAGGGAGGACAATTTGCGTCCTCTTATCAAAAGCCTAAAAGGTTTGGAACCACTGACTAAGTCCATGTTTTTGAGAGACACGAATACTTGCAAGCTTGAATGTGTTTTGTGTCTCTCAAACATTTCGCCCTCCTCACCTTGACAGCTGAGGCGACCTCCTCAGGCAGCTGCACGTCCAGTCCTTCTTTGCAGGTGTACAAGCAGTCGATCACCTTCTTGTTCTCCAGTTTGCCGGAGCGGATCATCAGCCCTGCGAGGTTCCCCCGGAAAAACTGAGCCATCCGAGCATTTCCGCCTGGGTACGTCACGATGGAGATGAGGGAAAGCAAACAGTAACACACAGTAGTTACTCAAGTGCACATTGCACGGACTTGACCTTGTCTGCGCTGGAGATTCAAGCATGCCATCTCAGTGTGCAAAGCCGGCGTGAATGGCTTTCATGCAAGTTAGTGTGTCTGCCCTTATAAGGCCTGAGGCCCAGCGAGCAAGACAGGAGATTGATGGATGAACTTGCATACGCCTTAGATACATGCAACATCTGCATTAACAAGGTGAACCAATGAAGAAACTTAAAAAGTTAAGGAATAAGGATGAAATTAATCCTCATTAGTCCCTTACATTTTACAAACAATCATTCTGATGACTGAAAAATGCCAAAAATGATCAGAAATTTGGATCTGGAAAAATTTATAACCAAGTATTTCATTATTGCTGTCAGGTGAATCAAACTAGCATAGTGAAAAGTAAAAGTAAAATCCTGTTGTGACTTCCTGCTAAACCATAACAAGCATAAGTTTGGGCAAGTCACAGGGTCATTAAGTGCTCTGTGTGTGTGTGTGTGTGTTTGTAATCTGATATGAAGGAGCTACTGCTTCTGACCCATAGGTCACGTTCTGAAAAAGAAGCCTGCGCGGCCAAAATGCTGCAGCCAGGTCTGGACATGTGTGCTCATTTTGTGTCTACTAGTGCTCCACTTGTGTGAAAGACAACTGCTGCAGTGAGAAGAGCATATAATGAGGAGAAAAAAAAAGTAACATCACACCAATATAATCATACTGCATCATGCTCCAAACAGTTATGAAAAAAAAAGAAATCAGTCTGCATCTAGAATGTACAAGAATCATTCTAGTCAAAATGGTATGAGGATGCAGTTAGCGTGGTGGGACATAGTGGACACATGGACATATCTGAGGAGTAAGGGAAAAACTTGAGCAACCTGAGGTGGGCTCAGAGACTGACTCAGTGTCATTGTCATGTCCTGAGTTGTCTGCAAAGGACAGAAACAAGAGAGCAGGGAGAGACAGGGAGGAAGGTTGAGGATCAGCAGTAGAGGTCAAGGTGCATCCTTAGAAAATCTAAGAGAGAGTTAATAAAATAACATGCACTCTGCAGTTTTAAACAAGCTTCAGACAAGAAATCTAATCATTAAAGATTATCAGGTTGCATAAAAGTATCTTTTTTACCATTTTAGGCGCCAAAAATAGCAAAATGTTACTGACAAAATTTAAACCATATGCAAGTAATTTAACGTCTTCTTCGCAACGTATCTGCTTTCAGGTTTAAATTGAAATTAATGTTTCTTGGCACACGAGTGAATTATGACTGATTTCATGTTTTAAGAGTGTACCTTGCCAGCAGGCACCAATGGTGAGCCGAGTTTCGATCTTGGAGGCGTGCAGTGGGTAGTCCTCTGTAACCAGGAAGGGCTCAAACGTAGTTCCATCAACAAACAGTGACACATTGGGGAACTCGACATTCACCACATAGTGATGCCACTCCTTGTCACACACCTGTGAAGAGCACAACAGAGGAATGAAAAGCTGAAATCCAAACTAAAAGCCACGAAGCACCACTGTAACTAACTTAACTCTAAGTTAAATATCGATAGAAGCTGCTGACCTGGTCGAGTTTCCAGTGAAACTCGGCTGGTTTGTAGTTCTCGGCCTCTGATGGATCCTGGCGGAGGAGAAGGATCAGCCTGCAGTTGTGGACGTAGAGCGAGTAGTGGTGTCTGTTCATGTCTGCAGTAGAGAATATGAGATGGAAGATCCAGGTATGAAGCTGTGACTCCAAAAATGTACATGTAAATGTGTAACTGAATGTGTGAATATTTGGAGAAAAGGTAGTTTCTTCCCTGACACAAGATTGAAAAGAAGACATTTCCTTTAGTTGGTATTTAAAAATAATGGTAGAGATGTACAGAGAACTTATTATGTACTGTGGAGGTCATGAGAAGCAAATTAAGAAACGTCTTGTGAGGCCAACGGCATTACTGTAACTTAGGTCTGGCTGATCTGGACAAAATTAAAAATCTTGATATTTTTGACCAAATTTTATTTACTGATTTTTAATAAATAAACAGCGTTACTGTGGAAATTAGGACTACAGATGTAAAGGCAAATATTACAACAGCTTGAACAGTTTGGTAACATCAGAAAATGGCATCACTTAATGGTAATGCTACCATCAAAACCAGGGAAAGACAAGAGGTCAGCCATATCAAAATATCAAGATACAGTATTAATACAACAATCGATATATTCAGTCCTACTGTATTTTATTCACAACTGACAACTGCAGAGAAGAAGGCAGTAAATTATTAGGAAACACTGTAAGCTCTACAAGCACAAGCCTGCTGCCCTGAGCCTAATGATTATACTGGCTACTATGATTTGAATTAAGCCCATTACAATTATATCGATGGTATTTCTTGGTCTTATAATTTAAAAACAAGTCTGAACAGGTTCTTATAAAAGGAGGAAAGAACACTTTGAAAGTATTTTCACACCCAGTTCCTAACTAATGCATTTACTGTTCTTAAACCTGAAAGTACAACTATGCAATGTCTTCTTAAAGGAAACAATCAAAGACAAAAAGCCGTAATTCTTCAACACATTTGGTTTTAGTCCCAAACAACAACTGCCTGTTAATCCTTTCAAAGATTCAAATATTTACAGGACTCTTCTCAGTAAGCATCTGCAGGCCTCGTCCATGACAATATCCAACAAAAGCCGCCTTAAACAGACTTCAGGCTGCATCGTCCTTTTTGATTAGGAAAATAAACAACAAGACACCAGACTTTTAAGAAAACAGTAACATGTCATGTTTTGGACAAAAACCATTCTGGCCTCAAAAAAATTACAGTATATAAACCAAACCAAGGCACAGCCGAGACTCCTAATTTCCAAGTATATTTCTACCTTAAGTGAAGCTAAACACAGTGTTAAGAAGTGTTAAATCCAAAGCTAGAAGACATTTTATCTCTTACTCAACGAACAGGAAGTCAATTTAATGTTCCTTATGAAAAACATGAAGTAAAAATTCTGGTAACACTTTCTATGAAGCCTGTCTCTATAATGCACTGTGACACATTATGAACATAGTTACAATGCGTTAATGGTGGTTATGATTAGGGTTAACCCGCACTCTGCTTATAACTATTATAATACAGCACATTAGGTGCGTTATAACACATTGTAAGTGTGTTCACAATGCATTATAGAGGCATGCTTTAAGTAAGGTGTTACCAAAATCTTAATATAATAACCAAACATCTATCTACCAACATTTATCTGTTTGCTTTTTTCAGAACAGTAAAGGGTTATTCCAGCGGCAGATTATTTTGACAGTTAACATAATGTTTCCCCCGTTCTTGTGCTCACAGTGCTGTCCAAAATATAATGTCAGTGCTTCACAATTTAAGTGTTTCATGTGTATTTTTAGTATTGAGAAATTAAGACTGAATAAATGAGCTGAATGTGAGATATTTATGTTTCTGTGCTGAATGGAGGTCATGAACGTTGCTGAGATCATGGCTGTGGGAGCTTCCTGTCCAGAGCGCAGCCGTTCTGATGTAATCCTTCTTATATAAGCAGTCACACAGAAGCTGATGAGCTGCCTCTCACCGGCCACGGCAGAGACTTTACAGTCAATAAGATCAAGGAGCTCATGACCACATGCAAAAATTACAACTACAGACAAAAATGGAAAGGTCAGTGAGCGCTCGGCAGAGGTGAGAAAGAAAATATAGAAGGAAGTTACATGTTGGCCAGCCAGCTGAGCACCAACACTGATTACAGCCTGAAGTTTCATTTTTATATTAAAGGCATATTTTGAGACACTACACGAGAAACGCATGTATGACACTTAGCTGCTAAAAGAGTTAAATCTAGGTTTTAACTGCTAATATTTCATTTGCAAAACAGGATGCCAAAATTTATAACTGAGTGAAT
>JAPZDX010000002.1:9568602-9580031 GCA_029783625.1 Naso annulatus | reverse complement strand
CTATTGCAGATATATTGATATCAGTGTAAAAGTTCTCTGATATGTACCAATATTAAAACTGTTTCTTAAGACAGAAAAATTGCTTGGATTAGTGACTAAAAATGTTGTAATTACTAATTATTTAACAACTAATAAGTGAAGTGAAGTGATGTTTGAATGTAAGACATCTTCCGTTACATATCTTTGTCACAAGTATTTGATTAACACATTTAGTCTATATCTGCATATCTACATGATCAGATATATATATAATTCTGATATTGGTATCGGCATCAGCTGCAAAAATCCTGTATTGGTCAGGGCCTAATGAAAACACAAGCTGGGCTGCAGGTGACAAGAGGTGGCACAAAATGAGAGAGTGACCTTTGGTTCATAAAAGATAAGCCCTCTTCAAGATGGTGACTTCACAGGCCTTGTTTACTGATAAGGGCAGGGAAGCTTGCAGGTGCACTTTACAAACTCTCACTTTGCTACTATATAAAATGCCAGATCCGCACACTGCCAAGGACTAATTGACACAGACCTTTTCCCTTGAACTGAAGAAAAAAAGAAATGAAGTCAAGTTGCTGCTTTACAAATGGCAGATGTGCATTCTCAGCTGCTTGACATGGCAACGGGAAGAAACAGAGCTGCATTAGGAGCCTGTGTGTGTGTGTGTGTGCAGACGTTTATGGGTGTCTACATTTATCCGTTTTTTATTGTCTTCATTTTGTTCATTGAGCATAAAACGGGTGTAGCATTAAAAGAAAACAACACACTCTGCCCCCCAGCGATGGCGGCTGTCCTGGCATGCTGATACTCTGTGACTCATGTGCACCTGCCCTTACACACCCTGAAACATGAAGCACACAGCGGGGAGTCAGTGGATTGAGTTTTATGTTAAAACACAGTTAACAAATTCATGAAACGAGGGTGTTAATGTCTGAGCGGCGAGCTGCTGAGAGGGGGGGAGGCGGACCGCCCTGCAGTAAATACATGCATGTCTCTATTCTGTGTGTGACGGTGTCCATCCATGACATTGCAATGGAGAGCGCAGTTAGTTGCACTTTCATGTCTTCAGCTATAGTCAATGCAGCAGGAGGCCCAGACCTAAAAGGGACCTTTTATTATTATAATCTGAGATCACAGCACATAAAAATTTTAAAGCCGCCGACAAAACAAGGGCTGGTGAAGAGGATCTGCAATGCGTAGCCGACCAGGCTCCATCCTGGAGCGACCACAACGTTACCAAACCAAACATTAGTCCTTCCAATGGGAAAAATAAACATGTGTGGTTTAATAACACCGACTCTAAAAAAGGAGGTTTAAAACATATCAAACGCTTTAACTCAGATGCACTTAAATTTCCTCACAAATAAGACGAGTACAGAGAGTACCAGACACCGACAAGTTAAAAAAAAATCTTATAAACTCCGCAAAAGGTGAGAAATATTTAAATCTTCAATCAGACTGTCGAGAAGAGACGAGACAAGTAACGTTAACCAAAAATAGACTGAATGCAGATGACAGAAGGGGGTCGTTTCTTGGCCTTGATATTATCTTCAAAGTATTAGTATTAGTATTTCACGTGAGTCTGCAGGATTGATTATTTACTCAGACAAAGAAAGCCTAATAACTGTAGTGTGACTATAATGTGAAATTAGGGGTTGTGTGCGGTTATAATGGGTGCAGTATCGCGGGATGCACTTGCTGCCGGCGGGATACTTCGCCACATCCATCCGCTGCGGCTCCGGAGCTGACCATCCCTGAGCAGGTTACTGCACACGCATCCCTCAGGACCGCACGACGCTTCACTTATAACCTTCTACGTCTGGAAACAGACGGGAAGCTCCGGACAACCGTGAACTTTCCGCCCCGACATTTCCAAACCTTAAACAAACCTGTCTGATACGCAGGGCAGACGAAACACAACGGGATATAAATCCCAGCTTAGTTACCTTTAGCTGCCTCCACCGCACATAATAGTCCGAGGACCAGTCCGACAGCGGATGCAAACTGTGTATTCCCTCGGAACCGCATCCCGACTTCGAGTTCAACAGCGGCGAAGTAAAAAACAACCTTCTTCTCCCCTCGTCGGTCAAGAGGAATGCTTCTCTAACAAGAAAAATAAAATCCAGGAGATGAGTGTCGGTTACCACGGTAGCTCTAAGATGGCCGTCGTCGCCACCGCCGCTCTGCTATCCCCTTCAATCAACGCTCCTCTCGCAGTTTTGCAGCTTGCTGCGTTCAGGGACTGTCGGCCGCTTTAACAACGCACCAAATCACTCGGGCCCATTCTTTCTGGTTGTGCTTTGTGTTCTTTCCCACGAGAGGTCTTTACATAATACCAATAATCAAGCAGAAAATATGTGAGAGTGAAAGTCTATGCAGGAAGCAGGTAAAACGTATCAAATAGGGAATTGCTATGCAAAACTGAACCCAAAAATGACAGAGATTTATCCTGTCTTTGATTGCATTTATCATCTCAACCCAGCAAAAGAATTAAAGGAAAATGACTTTTTAAATGGGCTAAAAACACATGCATTGTTGAAATACAAAGTCAGTTTGTCCTGTGTCACAATATAAGTTAAAACCCTCGTTGTTTAGCTTCGTTTTTAAAATGGTTACAATAATAAAAATCAACGCGTTTAAAATAAAAAATAAATCTAGGATAGGTGTTAGTACTGTGAAGAAAACTGCATTTGTTGTCTGAAGACAGGAAGATTTAGTGAGTTGGTCAAGGTTAAGTCCTAAAAATAAATAAATAAATAAAATACAGTTTTGGCACAATATGTCATTTGACAATGAAAACAAAAGATGTAGCATAAGGATGTTGTGAAGTAGTAGTAGGCCTAGTTGTTTATTTGTTGTGTCGTGTTCTCTGCATGTCACCCACCCCTGAGGAGCAGTGGGCAGTCACAGCACTGCGCCCGGGGACCAACTCTGCATTCTGAGTCAGTACCTCGGTCAAGGGTACTGACTGGGGATACACCTAACATACATGTTTTGACGATGAGGGAACCAGAGTACACGGAGGAAACTCATGCGAACACGGGGAGAACATACAAACTCCACATAGCCGGGAATTGAACCCAGGGCCTTCTTGCTATGAGGCGACCTTGTTATGTGCCGTGCCACCCAATAACCTATTAGGGACGTTGTAATTAAACCAAGTTAACCTTACCAAAGAGAGGTCAGTATTAATTTAAGACCTTACTTACACCTGACAGTTAAAATGTTAGAATATATCTGTTTTCTAAAGCTCCCCCTCCTCATTCTACTGAAAACTGTCGCTCCCAATCCCTCAAACAACTGTCAACCAAAAAAATGTCTTCTTGTGTTTGACCTTTTCTTTCCAGCCTGAACTACATCTAGTCAGGTCAACATTTGAAGTACTGAGAAATCGAAGCTCAGGAGGGGAACTTGAAGGCAGCATGTGTCCAACGATGACCAGTGACGTCAATACTTTTATTGTGGGAGCATGCAGCTTGTTTAGCGCAGACAGCTAAACCAAGACTGACGGTGGGGGCCAAAAGCCTGCTGGTGTTACCCAATGGCACCCAAGGATCATCATGATGTAAAGTGCATGACAACACTTACAGCAAGGCCCAGGGGGTGAATTTTAAATTTGTTCTGCCTATGGTCGAAGAGGCTGTGTTAAATAAGTACAGTGCAAAAATGAGACGTTTAGGGTCCCCTCATTTATCTTAAAGGTATGGATAGATGCTTAAGGTGGAGGGTGTTGCTGGCAGAGTTTGGACCCATGCAGCCTGCTGCCTCGAGGCCCTCACTAGATAATCCAGTTACGGCAAAATGGATGTATGACACTACCAGAATGTGATAAACTAAAATGTGTAAAAATGCTTATGTGCCACTGAAGCTAAAACGATGTTTAGTCCTTTAGTTGAACCAGGCAAGAAGGGAATTGTAAATCTGAGGTACATTCATGCAGTAATTCCGCCCCAGGTTTATTCCACAGGGTGACTTTTGGAAAATCATTTGCAGGGAGAGAGACTTGTACAACGTTTGATGAAAATGAGCATCATGTTGGTCATGTATTAGTTCACTATAGCCTCACCCTGCAGAACAATCGCACATTAACAAGTGCACGACATGGGAGAATAGCAAGGCCTCGAATTGCAAATGTGGTTGGGGGCTGCTATCTAATCAACACCCTCAGATATGGACAGCACCCCTGAGGAGAAGATGGTGCAGTGCAATCAGAGGACTGCTCACAAACATCAACATGAGATTTTTTTTCAAACTGTGCAACCTTGATATGGCTGCTACTCGTGCAAATTTAGACATGTGTGAGTCTAAATTGAGAGAAGCTGTCATGGAAAGGTCAACATTCCATAGTGGAACAACTTGCTGGAAAGTTTGGTAATGGACACTTATCATAAGACTATTTTGTGTGTTGTGATGGTACAACCACAATGTTTAACTCACTGATTCACTTTCTCCCCCCAAAAAGAATGAAAAGGGGAAAAAGAAATTTTAAAGACAGCCAAAAATCGTAGACATGTTGCAAGAGTGAGGGGCAACCATTAGACCTCAGTGCAGTCTAAGTAGTTGCAATTACCACAGAGAAACGGCAGAGAATGGGCATAGTTGTGTGAGGCCACAATTAAGTGACGGGTCTATAAACAGGGACAGTCTATGGGCTTCAGGGCCGCAGCAAAGCTGAAGCACAATGCCTATTTGTCTCCAGCTTGGCAACACATGAAGTGGCCAAGAGAACAGCCCAGATGTCCAGCACTCTGAGGAAGAGACAGAGTGGCCATTTTCATTCCTCTGGGGAACAATGGCCGGCAATAATAGGGCTTGGTGGACAAGTGTGAGAACGAATGATCAGAAAGGTGTTACTTCCTCCAGACCAGCTCACCCACTGAGCTACTCTTTAGGTTTTAACATAATGGTCGATGGTTTGTTGTCTGCTGTGAATACAGGCTCAGTAGCAATCACTTTGCACTTTATTATTTGTAAACAGAAGTGAGGCTTTTGTATATAGACACTGAGTATTTTTACTACATTTCGAATGCCTCAAATTAAAGAGTTGGTTTACTCCAAATTAGCAAAACAACCACAGCAGTATTTAGCCATGGAGGTACTCTCAGTTATTAGATCAGGTTCTGGTGTTTTTGCAACCAGTCTAATACAGTGGGGATGAATCTGGTTTTGTTTATAGTGCTAACAGCTGTCAGTATTAAAGAGGTAAGCTGAAAGATTTTCATTTAGTTCATGTTTGTTAAGTCAATCAGTGTGTTTACATGCACAGTAAAATTGAGCTATGGTTATAGCTCAATAAGGCCATTTAATTTCCTTGTCCAAGTGTAAAAATACTGAGAGGGAATCGATTTATTGTCGGACTCTGCTATGGTAGGCGGCAGTGCGAACCGTTCAGCTGGTTGCTATTGGACTTTCTTCCAGTTAGCCAAACAAGCTACAAACAAGTTAGCAAGCAGCTAGCGAAATCCATTTTGAACAGTGAAAACATGGACAACCTTACCGTGCTGTACGCTTCAAATGCATACTTCCCCCCGTGATTATGGAATTTTTGTATTTGTGCTGGCTTTTCTCTACAAATTTATGCTGTTCGAGTTCCGGGTCACAGACCGCCGTGGGAACTATCGATCATGCACAGATTGCTTAGGCCAGTCAGGTCTGATTGAGGCGTATACGTGGAGGAGTAATTCAACTCTCAATTGCATTATCTGAGTTTGTTAGCTCGACTTTGAAAAATTCAATTTAGTATGATTTCAGTTGGACTAACATGTTTCCATGCATTTTAAAAGTCCGGTTTTAGCCGGACTAACACCATAAATTGATCTTCTTTTCTGTCATGTAAATGTTCTGACTATCTATCACAGAGCGAGGTAAAATAATGCTGACTGAGCCTATGGCCCACCAGTGAAAGCACTTGTATTTACAGCATTGTCGAGTACTATGATTCTATGTAACACAAATCGTAGAGATTACTGCTTTAGTGTTAAAAAACTCAACAACTCTAAACAAGTTTTATTTAAACTACATTCTTCTGAAGAAATGGTCAGTATGAAAACTTTGAAATTTAAGTTATGTGCATAACCAACAGTTAAGTACATTTATGTTTTTATTGTAATTTGTGTGAACTAAACAATTAAGTAATTCATTCTTAAGTCCTTCTACAAACTAATTCATCTCCCACTTAAAAAATAGGGTCTTGTTGGGTATTTCTGACGGGTCAAATGCTCCCATTGTCTGGGGAAAAAATGTGTAATAAAGGGAACATATGAAAAAATGATAAAATGTTCTGTTGCACAATTCAAGCAAGTATAGGATTTTGAGTCTCTGTTGCTCTCTTGATATCTTTTTGTACCATGCACTGTTTTGATCGCATTTTCGACAGAGGGTCAGACATAAAAAAGGTAGGTTTGTAGGCTGGCAGGCAGATTTATGTCATGTAAAGGTTAAAAGTTATCAATATTACCAGCACTGTTTTGCAGAAACATGGTTTCCCTCTCCACAGGGCTGCTCAGCACAAATAAAAACCCTGACAGTGACATGCCATCCGTCTCAGAGACTGAGCTCACTTCTCGAGCCTCCAGACAAGGATTTGGGGATTAGATACACCACATTATTTAGATGGTCGAAGGTCACAAGCCTCGTGGCTGCTCACATCATTCAAAGTCCTTCCACCTAAGTTTCCATCGCTCTGCATCAGTTACACACAGAAGGATGGAAACAGACACACTGGAAGTTGAACAAATTCAGTCACTGGCTATAGGGAAATGTTGGAGTCATTGAGCTGCAATCATCGTGGGTGTTTGGCAGCAGACAGAGCATGAAAAAGACTCCTATCATGGGAATCGAAGTGGTCGTGACCATTAAATGTGCTGTTTGTCTTTATTCCATTTCCTGATTTGTGTCTAGACTGCAGCTGGTGTCATTAATTACTGTTTTCCTTTTCCTTCCCTGCTAAGATTCTATTATCTGCTCTACTTTTCTTAAAGTAAACAAAGATTACTTGAGATAATTGCTCAGAATGTAATTATTTGGAAAGCCTTAAGCCTTTCACAATAACCGTGTTACATCTGATTTTACATTAATGATGTATGCAAACACAATTGTTTGTTTACTGGTGTTTTTTTTTTTTCTGTAAGAGCAGCAGCATACTTTTTATTAAAAAACGTCCCAGTATTGATTGGTCAGAGGGAGAAGCTCAGAAAAATTATTTTAGGAGGATTTTAGCTCTGCGTGCCAATTTGCCTTCAATTTTTACTCACTCTATTTCCTTATCCGATAATCAAGAATATACAGTGCAAAACCTAAATGTGTGTTGCTTCATAAATTTATAATCCTCAATCTTCAGTGAACATTTTAGCTGAAAAATTAATTTAACGTACAGCAGGACTTCAGCCGTTCCCTGCTTCAGTGCGGACGTCGTTTAGACTTTGCTCATGAATACATTTTTAAAATCCATGGCTGGGGGAAATTAAATCTCACTTTAGAAGTTCCGGATGTTATCAAGTTCTTTCACAGGGAATTTTTAAGCCAGTGGGTCTGTATGTGCAGGAGTCTGGCAACAAATCACACAGGGATTGGAAGCCATCCACCTTTGCTGTCTAATTTATACATTCTCCACGGGGAACATTTAAAACTTACCCTCTGTGATTGATTCCCTTCCACTTAAGTTGCTCTCATTTATCTTACAGTCTGGGCTGTCGCTCACGGTCATTTATTAACCACTGGCTTCTTCCTCCATGTGCACACACTCTCACACTGAAAATGCACCGTCAGTTGTCTTTTTTTAAACTAATCCCATCCTCATTCAGCAGGAGCCACATTATAATTCCTGTCAGTACTACGGCCGACTTTTGCACTTCACCTCATGAGACAGAAAATCTATTTATTTTCCTTGTTTATTTACTGTTTTTTAAAATTAAAGGTCAAGGAATCCTGCTTGTCTGTTTTGGTTTCTGAACAAAAAAGCTGTAGGGAGAAATGCTGTGTGATGCAATTTGACAGCTGTGATGTATACTTTTTTGCTTCCTTTTCAACCCCCTTTGAAAAACATATTTCCCTTTTTTTCAAGAACGAGCCACTATAATATTATAACAATTGCTAGCTTTCTGAAGTAGCCTCTGGATAGAGTTTTCCCCTCTTGATCGTCAGTAGCCAGCGATGTCAGTTATCTCAGACCCCACTGTTACTCATGTAAGGTCAGGTGGCTAAAAACACATGGCAGGAGTGAGTGGGAACCTGACAGATGGAGGCTTGATAACCTCACAGAATACTTCAGTCCTCTCTATAGAGCTCAAGGACCCTGCAGATTAAGATTTCAGTCAGCACCTTCACTCACATCCATATTCATGAGAGCCATATTTTAGTTTTGATCACTGATAGGATGTCAAACAATGTTCGATATCCATTTGCATTCATTATGCACATCTGAAGCAGAGTATTAAATCTGAGTCCATTCATGAAAAACGTCTCTGCTTGCTATGTGTGACTGATTCCTCCAGATGGGCATCAGGTTGCTCAGAGGAGTGTGGGTGCCATGATTTTGTTGTTCTTTTTTTTAAGACCTTGACCCCTGACCCCCACAGAGGGCCACCTCTGACATGCCATGGGCAGAGTTCATACAGTGGGTCAAGCGGGTGACAAACTCTCACCTCCTTGGCTTTATTGCCTCAGAGAGTTTAGGGAGGGGACACTGACGTGGCTGTCACAACGAGTCCAATCATTCATCTGTGATAGAGAGGGTCCTCCAGATCCCCAGAGACTCACATTTTGAACGCTGAAAATTAGGGCCCTGGGGAAGGCAGCTGATGAATAAAGACAGGTTGGAAACTTGCTGCACTGAAATGTACATGAAGTATTAAGAAAAATGCGTGTACATGCAGTACTGTAACTGAATGTTAGTCTAGTGACTACAATACCCCAGGGGACAGTTGTTTGGAGGAAAGATTGTAGGCTACGGTAGTTACACTAATTTGACTAAACAGAAATCAGATGTGGATAAATAGCTGATCGCTAGGAAGCTAACTACCAACTATTTATCCATTAGTTTTAGCTGGCCTTCACTTACTTTTAGTCCAAAGGTTTTTAAAGCTTGCTTAAAAAATGGATAAATTGTTAAAATAGCTAAAAGTACTGAATAATTTGCTGAAAATGGCTTTTTGAATGAATAGCTGGTGAGCTAGAAGTAATGGATATGCAGTTAAAATAAAATAAAAATAATTAAAAAGACTAGCAGCTGAAAGCCTTTGAAAAAATAGAGAAAAAGCTCAAAGTGGTTGATGTTAAAATAGAAAAATTAAAAGGAATGCCACTCCAAATTGCAGGCTAGTATGAAGGTTAACTTGACTAACTGATTTAAATAGTAACAGTTCAGCTGTGTGATAAAGTTCTTGTAAAAATATTCACTTCTATCTGATAATAATGTTAAATACGTTAAACATCGTCCAGGGACCACTTTTGTAGACATCAGGTATCTCTGCAAATCTTGCTCTCAGTTTTGGTGAACAATTACTTGACAAACACACACATAAAAAAACATGCATGTGTACACCCACACACCGGATGAAGCTAATAACACAGATGCAGACCCAAGACACATTGCCCACCCATGCACAGACCCCCAAGCCGAGACATGTCTGTGATTAAAATCTGCGTCCTTGTGTTTGCATATGGTAAAATCTGCTGTCAGACAGCCAAGTGAGCCGTCGGCCCCCTCGTTACCCTTGAAGGAGGCTCATATGGCGAATAGGTGATTTTAAAGAGGAGGAGGTTAAAAATGGCTTGGGGCCAGTGTGTGCTCTGTCATCTTTGACCGAGTGTGCGACTCAGTTGGGAGCATGCCGACCCAGATGCTAAAACTGGCCTTGACAACAGAAATCTGATAAATAAATTATATCAGAGAAAAAATCTAATGCAGTTCACAGCAGTTCAAGAAGGAGGCACTACACTCGGAAGATCAACTTAAGCATTCTACATTTTCTCTCAAGAATTCATGTAAGAGTTAAAAGCTGCATTGCCCCAAATTTCCATCTTTCCCAAATTTAATTCGAGACTTAAAAAGCAAAAGTACTCCCCTCTGTGCACATGGAGTTCAGTCAGCTTATGGTTATTTGTTCTCTTTATCCCTGAAAAAGCATCTCATCCCCTCCTGTGACATCATACTGAAGGTTAGAGCAAACTGACCTCTGGCCAGTAGGAGAGCTCACACTCGTACACACTTAAAGTTGAGGTCGGCAGTTTATCTTTCTGTATGTAGGCATGACTCTATATTCAGACTGTGACGGGACTTTGAGCCAATCACGGGTCATTTCAGGGAGCGCGTGTTCCCATTTGCTTCTCTTTGCTGAGCTTCTCAGCGACAGGTGATGTCGCTATAAGCTGATTGGCTGATGAAACAAGTGACATGCCTTACGTTCTTAATCTGTCCTTTGGCTACAATAGTGTCTGCAGGCAACAAAGTCAGTCAGCTTGATTCGTGCTGAGATGACCAGTTTACTCTGCTTCAACATCACCTGCAGCCGTTTGGTCTCCTTGTTGATCTTTGTTGTAAACTGGCCTTAAAAAAGAGAGAGCAACAACAAACAAAATAAAATGCAAGTGTGAGGAAGAACAGGGAGGGGAGGGTGCAGCAAAGATGCTAAAAGTAGGAATTTCAGGCTACAACTAGGTGAGAAACCTAAGTAGTAATTTCTACAATATTACATAAAAACCCAGTACTCATGGGTCAGACCACCCTTTTATCAGAACTTTGCCTTCATTTAAATCTAAACTCCACAGCTGTAACGATCTGTGACTGTATCTTGCATGGCTGTGGTGGTATTGCACTGACAAAATTGGTCCACAGACAAATTAACACCTAGCTAAGTACTTAAAACTGTGGGAGTTATTGTCTCAAAGACCTCATTTTGCCATGATCTCACCCCTACAGACACACAGAGACTCATAAGGTAAAAACAATACCAGACATGCTGTCACAGGTGGTAATTAAACAAACCTGTTTTTTTAAAGATACCAATAAACAAGGTCTAACAGAATATGTGAATGACCCATCAATCGTACTTTCTGATTACCACAGTGTGAATTTAGTATGATACATTTATTAAGTGATAGAAGCACAGTATGATATAAATTATTCAGCAATTACATTACATCGCTGGCACACATCAGCTCAGAATACATTCTGCTTATACAATATATGTGCATTTATGCAGCAGGTTAGAAATACAGCAGGAATAAATCCCATGGTGCATTGTGCTGGCATCCCCTGTGACCTCACGTGATGAGGAAGCAGATTCTGGCTGCTGCATGTTAATGGAGGATTAAGGTTTAAGGTTTAGTAAAAGAGCTCTCTCTCTCTCTCTCTCTCTCTCTCTCTCTGTTTCTCTCTCTCTCTCTCTTTCTCTCTCTCTCTCTCTCTCTCTCTCTCTCTCTCTCTCTCTCTCTCTTTC
>JAPZDX010000002.1:9537093-9549032 GCA_029783625.1 Naso annulatus | reverse complement strand
CAAATTCAACTTCATCGAAGAACTAAAGGCATTTTTGGACCAGGGAACCAATTTACAGTTCTAGGGACTTAGTTCTAAGAACCTCCCGTTTTATTGCATCCGCACTGCAGGAACTGTGAACTATTTCACTTCTTTAAATTACGTTTTTAGCTCAAACTCCAGGGTAGGCACTTTCACAGCACATGAAGAACTACAGTGATGTAACTGTACGTTGATTTGTCAAACTTAAGAGCCAGCGCTGACAAAAATCCGACAGCTGTATTAACAAGACCACACAAAACACTAAACCAGAGCTTGTAACAAGATCGTCTTTGTTTTGTTGTTGTGTCTTCTCTGAGACTTAATGGCATTCGGCACGAGATTAATGGTACATTATCGCCACATACTAGACAAAAGCGTGGAGCCATAGAGGATGCAACAGCCTTTATTTGTTTTTGTTGTTTTAAGTCACGCAAATGTTACACTGTAATTTGAGTAGAGGTGATGTTTGTATACCACCTGCCGTCCAGTTTATGTAGCTTATGTAGGAGGTTGTTATAGGTGGTGCGAATACCAGCAGAAATAAAGTCCTTAAAGGTGTTTGGTTCCTTAGGAACTCCACAGTGGACGGCTCCTTTCAAAATGTTCCCTGGACTGTTTGACCTTTTTTTTCTCTTAGTTGATTGTCTACTTTGGTATTGTGTAGTGATTTTTATTTGTTAGTCTTGGTCTATTTTCTTTATTATATTATGTTTTATGTTTTCCATCTTCTCTTGTTTTTTTTTCAGGGATTTTGTTTTTGGGTTCTCTATGATGTAGTTTTGGTGGTCAAATTTGGGATTTAATTAATTTAAGTCACAGACAATGCAAAGCAGATATGAAAATAAATGAAAAACAAACAAAAGATACAGTCATGAAGCCATGCCTCAAATTCAAACATGTCCGTTATCTGGTGCTATTGGTTGATTGACCAGTTATTTGGGTTATTCACCACTTGTTTCAGTCATTTGTCAAGAAAACTGTCTTCAATTATCTGTTAATCTGCCATGTTTGTTGTTTGAAGTCATAGCCTAAAGGGCAACTTTGACTATTCCCGATTTAAAAAATAAAAATAAATAAATACATAAATAAAAGAATGAGTCATTAGTTAAAAAAAGACAGAAAAAAGGTAATAAATATAATTAGTAGCAGCCTTAGCTTTATCCCACATGACGCAGCTGGAACCACAACATCTATTTAATCACCTGAACTAAACACAAGTAAACACAATCTGTCTTTACTCTTCTGAGAGACAAGGAATCAAAACGTGGTTGAGAAAAGGGAGCCTGAAATGAACAAACACATACAACGTTCCACTGAAACCTCTATGAATAAAAGAGCTGTGAAATTAACCTAAAGGGAGCTTGTTGACGTTAGAGGCACCGTTCTGAATCCCTCGACTCCTTTCAGTCTGAACACACAGAGAGGCAGACGACTCCAGTGTTGTGGTGATGAAGCGCTGAGTTATTAGTCAGTGCAGCAAAAGCATGAGGTCACAATCTGTGCAGGGTCAACAACAGGGATAAAGACACGGGACGCCCCTCCATGACAATGACAGCAGGAGTCGGCGAGTTAAGAAGCACAAAACACAACGGGGAAGCGTGTGTGGTCCGGCTCAACATGTTGACATCAACGGAGTGGCCAACTACACACAGTGCATTTTCAGAAATGACCTGCTATTTCCAAGCCACAAAACTACGTGTGACTGGCAAATTATTTAATTATTATTCTTGATTTAAATTTGCTTTTCACTAATTTTTGACAGCATATTTATCTTAGCTTTAGTTCCATCATTTTTTCTCTCTTATATGATTGTTTTGGGCTTACAGGGACGTGTAAGTTCAGTCCTCTGACCTCATTATCTATTTGTCTATTTTAATTTTGCTGCAGCCAGATGATCGTCAGAATATTAGAAATGATAAAAGAGACAAAAAAAAGATGGTAACATCCGTTTTCCATCAGTTCTGTGTTGTGTAGATTTTCAAGAGAAAATACAAACCTTTCAATTTAATTAGTGATTCCACAGAAGATGCCAGATTTGCACAACAGTTTGTTATTCACTACAGACATTAAACAAGCTCTGAAATTAGATTTATGCAGCAGCAAACGTTTGTCTGAGTCATTGTTTCGCTTTCCTAAATGGATCCTTAAAGATAGATATAATTAATTTGGCATTTTATAAGCCACGTCCAAAAAGTTCATTAGTAACAAGGCAGCAGATTTTTATGGAGCACGTCCAGAATTCAAAATCAGTTTTGTTTGAACTTTTGTTTTTTTGCTATCATCAGAGCAGAGATCAGAGAGAAAAGTGGCTGATTTGGCACATCTGAGATAGAAACTACCCTTCAGCATTTGTCTATACCCCTTGACTCATTTGGGCTGGAGAGAGTGTTTTTAAGGAGGCCTGTCTGTTTTAGTGGTACTTCATAAATCTGAGTCTCTGGTTCTCATTCATGCTGCAGTGAGGAGCAGGATAAATTAAGAATCGATGTCACTCTGCTCGGGCTGAGTCCCCAGAATCAAAGGGGGGGTCCTTGCTTCGAGTCGAACGTCTTTCACTCTAAAAGAGAGGCTAAAGCATCCTGTGTGGCACACAGTTTAAAAGAAACAAGGCTGTGTATTGATTGGGGAAGGCTGCGGTAATATCTGAACAAGAGAGGCCATATTTCTGTAAGAAGGGATGCGACTGTCAGGGAAAGATTGGAATATCACACTCTGGCTGTGTAATTAGCACTCCAGCTTGCCTCCAGGCCCCCTAATGACACCTGCTTCAATCTACCGATGCAGCACATCGCAGCAACACCAAAGCCCACAGGGAAGCTTGGCTTTCCTGAGACAACAGGGGTTGCTATGGCAACGCCTCGTCGTCTATCCTCTTTTGTTTAGGCCCTTAGACGTCCTTCTGGGAGGAGTAAACTTTCCTTGTCAAATCAGACAGGATAAAAAGTCCTGAGATGGCTGGCTTTATGTGTGGCTCTGACAAACTGTACTGTTCAAAGTGACACGATGTCAGTCAGAAAACGCCATGAACGTGAGAGCTGAAGAGGGATAAACAACAGCCTGATGGTAAAGCCAAAACTTCTGCATTTCCCATATCATGTTTTAACAGAAAGCTGTCTGTACCTGAGAGAGAAGTTATTATTCAGTAGGATCCAAAAAGGAGCACCAAAAGCCTTGATGAGCTTACACTTCATTTCCTACTGTAATGAAAAAATTTAAACATAGCAAACAAAGTCCTGCTAGCACACTGTCCTCTGATCCCTCGAACTGCCAAAATCCTGATGGCAGACCGACACATAGAAACATATATATATATATATATATATATATATATATATATATATAATCTCAGCTTCTAAGCCTTTGGCAGAGAATTCCTCTTTGGCCTGATTAAAATTGCAAAACAAAAATCTGCATTTGCATGTATGATAATCAGCCAATTAAAACTATTTGAAATGCAGATTTAGTGACCCACAGACTTAAAAGAAATATCAGTGGCAACCCCCTACTTGGTTTTGTCTTGTTTTCACAAGGAGGAAACAGATTTGAGGAACGGCACGGGGTTTCCAATCAGTCCAATCAGCTGTGATAAAGGATGACAACATTTCTGGATAAATTAGACCGCAACACCTACACATTTGTTTTCTTTTTAAAATATGCTGCTCTGACAACAGTAGTGATGTCATCTATTAACTTCTTTGTGCTCTCACACCTACACCACGCTATTTAACATTTCCTGAATACAGCCTGGCCTTGACTTCGAGTAATCAATATCTGAGTGTGTCTCCACTACACCATCGTGCCCTTGGCGCCCTCTAAGCGTGCCGCCATCCAATCGATGAGGCCATGTCTGATGCATGACACTATTGCTCCATGCTGAGACCCCTGAGGACGCTGGTATCAGAGTGTCCTGCATTAGCATCAAACTGTCCTCTGTTGTGGCTGGATAACGCCCAAAAGTCTCTTTGGCTGAAGCCATCTGACCCACCATGATGGCTGTAGTGCCAACAGCCTAATGCTTTAAATGTAATAACATTCCAATAGTCAAACAATACATGTAAATATATAAAGGTGAAGGGCATAAGAGGGTATAAGCCTTTAGAGCAGCAAACTAAACAGTATTTGACAAGCTAAAATGGGTGACTCATCCACTCTAAATTATTAATCTTTTAAATAGCTAGCTGAGCAGCAATGATAGAAAACTGTGCTTTTTCATTCCAGCTGTTCCCCAAACAGTATTACATTATTTCTGTGTAGGAGAGGAGGTTATCTTTTGAACAATGCCGTACACAACAGCTTTATCACATGGTACAAAAAAGAAAGATGGATTCAATGTCTGCGGATCAAACGACACACTTTCCAAAAGCTATTTTATCCAGGTACAAAGTAGGAGATATTATTCTTTGATTCTCTCACTGTTTAGAAATTTTGTTCAAGCTAACCTGCACAAATAAAAAAATTACACTAAAGCTCAACATCTGCTACAGAGAACAACCTGACCAGTATGGAGTCTGAACTGCAGCAAGCAGGCATTAATGAAATAAGATCAGAGACAGACAGACAGACAAACAACCTTCGCCTAAAAACTGCGAGCTAGTCACAGAAAGTGTCTGTCTGGCTGCGGTGCTGTGTGATGGTCAACCACAAAGAAACACACCAAGCCACAGAAAGCACAACCACATTTATCTCCAGACCCAGGTCCAGCACAATGAACACAAAGAAAATTCAATCAACTGCCCTTTGAGTGTGTTTTTCACAAAAATGGAAGAACAGATTTCACAAAATTATCATCATTACATGGAACAGAAAATTAAATCAAAACCTGCTTTGTAATATTTTACACAGACATTTGTTACTCAGGTCTCGGCAGCAGGAGGATTGTGTTTAAGGGAGCACAATGACTGTGCAAGTTGCTAGGCTATAAGATGTTGCCTTTCATCTTTTATATCCCTATTACCAAGACTAAATGAGATCAAATAGTGGCCTCCCTTCCATTTGTGTAACTGAACCTCTTCACACCACCTCGAACCATCCCTGAATGTGCTGATACCTACAGACTGCCAGCCTTCAGTGCAGCATTTAAAAGTGATTAACTCTCATCTATCTCCACCGTGCCTAATCACAGAACTTTAGATAAGCTGCAGACCACAAATAATTTATGAGCACACCGGTGGCGGTGGCAGGCCTCCAAATGACACTAAATGTGTCTGTGATGTATAATGCATAGTCAGAGCACCTTTCACCAGTCATAGTCCTCCATAATTAATGAGGCTCTTCTTAGCAGTATTGACACAGTACAGACATGGAGTCCTGTATCTATTAAAGGGCATGAAGAAGGAGAGCGAGGGTAGGCAGCGTCAACTGACAGCAAGTCTGTAGTTGTTCAAACAGGCAGGAAACACTCCTCATAAATTAATGACTTTAAAATCAGAGCGGATTACACTTTTGGTGCTTCTCAAGATGCAATGCCATACTGTCTCTCTAATGCAGCGCTCTACATTCTGCTGCTTTATGAAGAGAAATAATAATGTGATTTCCCACATGAGGCAGAATTTATGACAATGCAGTTTAATACCCTACAGGTTAAAACAAAGATTAAAAAAAACAGCAGAAGGACAAAAAGGTAAAGCCATTGTGCCTTTTACTTGCCTCCTTAATACTCTGTGTAATCATAAACACGGGCCTAATCCTTCTCCAACTCAGAAAATCACATATCTGGCCATTCAAACACCAGTGATTGTTTTCTTGCAGAGGAAGGGCACAGACAAGGAGACATAACGCTAATAACACAAACTGTAGGTAAAGTGTCGCAGGCAATTTTCTCTGACTTAAAGCTCCCCTGAGGGACCAATATCATTCGGGACAAAGCAGCACCTGGCACCAGCAGGTCCACCGCAGGAGGACAGCAGCGTTTCTATACGGCAGCCGAGTTTGGACCGAGCCTGGAAAGCCGCTGATAAGTCTACTTATGGAAAAATCATATTGAACAATTTGCTGCTGCTTTTTCAGGTAACTGCAGTGCCTCTCCACATACAACATTTTGTTTAATCTAGCACCCTCTAGTGGTCTAAGGACGTGAAACTGCAGAGGAGAGAAAGACAGCTCAACAGCACCCTCTTGTGCTCTAAAAAAATCATGAGAATCACATGAAAGATCATTTCACCAATTTTTTACATATGAAAGATGATTTGCTTTATCATATTAAGACATTTTAAGTTTGAACTCAGTACTCTCTCTGGGATTTGAGAGGCAGCTGTGAAACTGATGATGCGCTCGTGTTGAGGGGGAGTCTCTCGTTTCCGTTCAGCCACCCTGTTTGCCGTGTGAGTAATCTAAAAGTGAGTCGACCTTAGTGCGCAGTCAGGGATTCTTTACGACCTGCTGGTGAGGGGACTCAAGAGGAGTGATGTGGGTTTGTGTGCGCAGGGATTTTCCCTTGTTTTCAGTCTGGCAGAAGTAGAACTTGCCTGAGATGTGAATGTGGCGTTTGTGAGGTGTCATTAATGTGTCATACTAACCCACGGTCAAACAGCTTCTATCCTCATACCTGAAAGAATCCATATTTTAAAACCAAAAGTAAGACTATATAAATTAAACTTTTGGCCCAGCATAGGAAAGGTAACTGACTCGCACTTGAGGAGAAGGAAAAAAAAAAGAAAAAAAAAAGAGGAAATATTAAAACTATAATAACCCTGACTGGAAAATCTGCACTTTCACTCTGTGGGTGTGTGCGTGTACGTGTGTGTGTGTGTGTGTGGGTGTGTGCATGTGTGTCACAGCCTTACCCTGGTCTATGTTGTGCTGTGGTAGCTGGCTCATCTGACTGTGGACCACACCTGCATAAGTCCGGAGAAAAGCCTCTTCACTCGGTGTGAGCTAAGGAGGAATAAACAAAGTCACATACTTTATCTTAAAGTCGAGATGAAATGAAAAATGCATTTTCAAGCCCTTTGGATCCTATCCCGAGTCAAAGTGTGCACCTAGTTAACAACAGATGCCAAAAAAAGGACAAAAATTAAATTCCTTTGTATTCTTACATCAAAGTGAATCATTTTTTAATCCATGTGAAGTAAATCTGCTGAAAGATCATGTGAAGGGGAACCAAACAATTTTCAACCAATCATATCATGACATCTACCTGTCAATCATAATTCATATTTCAGGTGACTCAGAGCTAATATTTGTCAGAGAGGGCGGGACAGATAAATTCAGACAGAGACAGAGTGAGAAAGATTCAGACAGATACAGACAGAGAGACAGACAGCGAGAGACACAGTTTCAGAATAGTGCAGTCATGTTAGCAGTAATGTTACTGGTACGGTAGGTAGGAAGTTAGCTAGCTAGTTTGGTTCGTTAGCAACTGGATGGTGAAGCGGCGTGTGATTGGGTGTTAACCATTCAAAAGTCCCCCCAAAGTCATGTCCCACGTCTTCTCAGGAGTGAGGGAAAAAATCAATACAGTGCAATATTGCGACATTTTGCATGATGATATTGTATCGATTTATAGACACCAAGTATCAATATTTTATTACACATATTCTTAGTAAATGTTTCATATACAAACTCATCTTTTTGGGTAATAGAATAATAAAAATCAATTGACTTTTAGGTCCACTAGATGGTGCTAAGTGTCTGATGAGGTAATAAAAAAATGCAATTAAAAAAGATGACTAGACTGAAAGCTTTCTCCTATTAGATTTACTGCACTGACAAAAGTAGATCATCCAACGCCGTCTCTCGGTGACAAGTGTTTCAACTCTGTGGTTTATAGCTTTGGGATCAGCTTGTTTGATGACAGGAACACAGAACTGTTGTATAAAAATCTAATTTACTGCTACAAACCTATAAAAATAATACTTCTGTTTAAAAAGGTTAATATTTGTCATGGACAGAAAATTATGACTTATTGATTCCGGCTGATTACGACGGCAGCTTTTCCCTTCTGTGACTTTACAGGAGGATGTTTCTTTAATTCGATGGCTTCTCCTCTCCACCGGTTTAAACAAAGACCTCGCACATACACTCATTTCTCACATTTCAATCTACTTGTAATTTTTTTTAAATTTTGAATGTAGAGGGAGGTTTGTAAAATGAACTTGCTTCTGTTAAACAATCGTGATTTGCTGTAAATGAGTTCATCTCTGCTCGATTCCTACACGCTTTCAAAAAGCATTTGCTACCTGAGTTGAGCAGAGAAGACATTTCTGGGGCTGCTGTCTGATGCAGAGATCCAAATCTGGTGTTAATATGTGAATATTTGCTGAATAATAATGTTAGTTTTGACAACCAGTGTGTATTCCCTCCAGAAATGGCAAGAAAACATTGAATTCCAGACTGCTGAACAGTGATTACCAAGGGACTCCGATGGAGCTGGATGGCCTCCAACCAAACTAAGTCATTAAAATACAGTCAGTAATTCGGAAATGGGAGGGATGGTTGCTGGTCTTCATAACCTTGTATACATGCTTTCATAGCAGCAGATTTCAGGTTGACCTCATCATAAAAATTAGTTAAGACACTGTACTTACATTTGATCCCATTTTTTTAAGCATGAGCAGGACCCGCACTTTCTGTTGGATGTACATGTCTTCAGGAGACTTCCCTGGGGCCTCCTCGCGGTTCATCCCCCCTGCTCCTGTGGCTCTGGACACACAAACAAATCCATGTTACACAAGATCTGTGAAAAATCACAGCTACACAAACACTCAGGGCCTTATATTCCACCTGGCGCAAAGGCGGCGCACCGTGCAGTACAAGCGTCTTTGCTATTTTCCAACTGTTGCAGTTGTCATTTTCACACCCAGCGCCCACGTTGTCTAAATAGTGAATGTGTTTGCGCTCATCTGTGTGCCAACAGGAGTATTAATGGTGCAAAAAGGAGGTGTGGTCGGGTGCATTATTGGCGCATTGCTATCTTGTGGCACCAGAGAGTATTTATGTTATTGACCGACAAAAAACCACGCGTTGTCCTGCTATTTACAGGGCCCATCATTAGGATACGTGTACACATGGCGTGTTCACAAGGCGCATGCATTGTGCTTGTTACACATGTGGACACAAAGCAAGACTCTTCATAATAAATTAAACAGCCTCTCAGTGTATTGATGCTTGTAGTGAATTCATGGAGTTTATCACTGTTACTCCCAGAGATAATCTGTTCGTGCGCGTTCACCCCGCAATTATTATTTAAAATTTTTATTACAAGATGAAAAAAAAAAAAGGCAGATAATATATGGGTGGCACTCCATAGATCAGGATGCTCAAGTGTGTTCAGGTGCGGTTAGACTGGAGCAATGTGAGTGCGGGGCAGCGGGGGAGAGGGGAGAGGGACATTGTTGCTTCGGCATGGTACAGGACAACTAGGACAAGTGTGAGTTTGTCTTTAGACTTATGCACCATAAACTGTCAAATAGAGCTCAAAGTGTTTTTAAAAATTAAATACTTATGAAAACACTGGGTTGCTTCAGCTACACAATTAGAGCGGTCACAACTTGGTGGAGTGACAGTTTTCACCTTAGGCACGATTGTTTAATACCGTGCCAGATGATGACTGCTCCCCCTCCCCTCTCCCCCTTAAGTTCGCGTTCACATTAGTGATGTCGTTTGGTGCCTGAGCAGGCTTGCAAATGTGCACAGTCAGTAGGTGGCGGTATGCGCACAGTTGGTTTGCAGTCTATCAATACACACAAAGAAGAAGAAAAAGCATCTGCTTTTTTTTTTTTTTTCTCAAGCCAACGTAATGCACGAAGCAGTGGCAGTAGAGGAAAACGTTTTGAACGTAAGTGTTAAAATAACAAACGAAACTTTTCTGGCTCTTTCTTCACGTGCGTGTCACTGAGTATGTTATGGTTGCTAGGCGACACTGGCTGAGCGTCATGAAAAAAACGTAAATACCCTCATACAGCCTATCACATAGCAGCCCACTTTCTTGTTTGGGCACGGTTGCTTTCACATCTCATGCGTACCGTGCCCGACTACACGTGAATCGTGCCTGAGAAAACCTTTTCAAGTGGACGCAGCAAGAAACACTTGTGTTCACGCTAATCAAATGAACTGGACTTCGGGGTCCAGCGTGCTCGGATCTGGGTCCAGGCCTTACTTTTTATTCTGTTTTTGCATTTAGACTGTGCACGACTATGGTATTTCATTACATTATGAGTTCTGTATGGAACAGAACAAAGACAAAAGCCTTTCTAACACATTGCTGATAACCACTGTGTAGGTTTTATTATTTTTGACAGGTTCTTCAGTAGATATGAAGTTAACAATCATCCAGTTGGCAGCTCTGAGCTATTATCAGTATTACACAACACAAAAGACCGACTAAATCTTCAATTATCCAATGTTTTCTGACCTGACTTCTCAGATGTTCAGTGCTGGGCTGGAACTACATGTTTTACCATTAGGGTAAATAATACAGACTCTAGTCTGTGTGATAAGCACTTAACTGATACAATCCAAACAGTGGTGATATTAGAAGTCAGGGGCCGTGTCTCAGCGTAGTCACAGTGCAGGTTTGGCATTTCACAGCTTGAATAGCTGTTATTAATATTGCATGGCAGTTTTCACACAGATCTCGTCCATGCCTGCTCCTTCCATCTTTTATTCTCCGTCTAACTAATGACCTATTTTTACTGTCAGTCTGCAGAGATGCAAAATATAGGCAAAGTCGGAGAAAAAAGAGGGAGGGAAAAGAAGGCGATAAAAGGAGCTGCCAAAGCTAATGCGGATGACAGAAAAGGGATAGGTTCCGCTGTGATAGCACACACACATCAAGGTCGGCTTTTGTCGCATTAGATCTCTGCTGTAACGCACCAAGAAGGCGAAGCATACAGCGCACAGCTTGATATCCGTCATAAATTTGCTAATTGAAATGGCTAAACACGCAGACAGAATAATTCACAGAAAAGAGCAAAATTAATCTTTTAAAGGATAAATCTGGTGACAAAAAAAATAATATTTAGCGTGGAGAATATTAGTATGCAAGTCAGGATTTGTTATTCCCTAAGAATCTTTCATTAAAAGCCAACAAGAGTCACAGTGACTATGAAAGTTCTGGCAATTTATCTTGCCCTCTTATCTATACAAAGGACCACTAATGCATGTTGACAGGCTGTTTGATGTGGGGTTATATTTAATTGAGGAGCTGCCTCGCACCCCCTCAACTCCCTTGTCAGAGCTCGGGGGGAGGGGGAATGAATAGGGCACCACTGGCCATTGGTTTGCGTTTGGGTGCCACTGTTGGAGAGTGGGTTCATCCAGATCAGAGCAGCTGGAGACCATTTGTTCTAGCTATGGTCCTCGTAAACATGGAAACTTTTGATGGCAGTTTACTGAAGCAAACTAGCACTTGACGTGTTTTTTCCTGTTTCCAGCCACACAGAGTGGTAGTGGGACACTGAATGAGGGGAAGATGAACTCATTAGTTATTCACCTCCAGCATCAGGCTCAGTGTAATTGGAAAGTCACCGAAGACTCAAAGCGAGGAAGACATGAAAAGATGGAGAGAGCTTGCCGGTGTCCCTGGCTCACTACTTCAGGGTGGGGGTGTGTAAATGTATTTGGGTGGGGGCGGTGATGCACAGAGGATGTTGTTGTTGGTGTGTTCATACCAGCAGAAGTGACACGTTTGATCAAAAGGCTGCTCAATAATGGAAAAAAAAATTAATGATCACAATTATTTCGCGCAGTTACTCACAGACTTTGGGCACATCATGCATTTGTTGAAAATAAAATAAAAACATTGAGCAATTAAAGACTTGTTGTTATAAGATGTGCATTAAAATGCAGTTTTATTTGTTAGGCTATATAAAATTTGAGTAGGAATTGCTGATGAGTATCTCTTCCGTCCATCTTGGTTGCTCAAAGCACCTGTACCATATCAGCATCAATAAAACGCACATCAAAATCCAAGTGGAGTC
>JAPZDX010000002.1:9471418-9481622 GCA_029783625.1 Naso annulatus | reverse complement strand
TTGTTAATGCAGCACTGGTTTGGCAGTCTTACAGGCTCAATTCCTTTATTACATACTTTTAATTTTTATTTCGGTGTTCAGTTTGCCAATAACACAACAATCAACTAAGTTAATTTTATGATAAAATGTTTAATTAATACTGCATTTTTCTAAGCAAAGTCAAAATGTGATTTAAATGCTTTTCTTGCAATGGAGTATTTTTACATTTTATTATGGCTACTCGTCAGAGTATTTTTGCCTGCACAGGGTTTTGGCAAGTCACCAGCAGTCACGACAAGCACATGAAAGAAAACAATGACTTTCAACCTGCCACAATCCGGAACTTCCCTGCAGTCATACCACAGATGCCTTTTATACACACACAGTACCTATGCAGCTGCACTAGTCCAGAACAATAACGCGTCTAAACAGATCAGGTGGCTCAACACCTTGACTGCTCTCCTTCCTGCAGGTTGACATGAGTGAAAAGGTTGAAAGGTGTGTGTGTGTGTGTGTGTGTGTGTATGCGCGTGTGCTATAAGGTTGCAGGATACAACAGGACACCTTAATGTTTGTCAGTGAGATGAGTGATGTCCAGCCGCTGACATTTACTCAGCACTGACTTTAAAATTCTTCCTTCTTACCACACAGATTGTTGCAGGGAGACAACACTGGTTGCTTATTGCTTAAAAATTGGGTTGGTTATTGCTTGTGGCTACTTGCACACCTCTGCAAATTATAATACCATCTCTTGAGAGAGTTAACTTGCATTTGCCTAATATTTAGTAGGATAAACAGAGGTGTTTCTAATTAGGTTAACCGTGACTGGGTGGCTCAGTTGGTAGAGCAGTCGCCCCATATACAGAGGCTATGTCCTCACTGCAGCGGCCAGGGGTTCAATTCCACCTGTGGCCCTTTGCTGCATGTCACTCCCCCTCTCTCTCCCCTGTTTCCTGTCTACTCTTCAGCTATCCTGTCCAAGAAACAAGGGCAGAAAAAGCCCCCAAAATATCTAAAAAAAAAAAAAGAAAAGAGAGATAAACTGTGACTCTGTTGTATTCAGGTTTCAAACATGACATAACAGTGAGTCAGCATGCACAATACCCTGGAACTGGGAATTCACCCACTACTGATTTTGCAATTTATCCCTGTACATTTCCTGCTGTGATGTGTCAAACTTTCTTTTGAAAAACAAAACAAAACAAAACAAAACAAAAACTCATTATCTTTCATATTCTCAAAATTTTTGTTTGATTTTGTCAGGTTCCCCCTGAGGCTTGAAGGAACTGATCACATATGCACAAAACATTTGAAGATGTGCAGTTTGATCACATTGAGGTGAGCAGGTATGAAATGTGACTCAAAGGGCACCTGCAAAGCTGCGATCAGTAATAAAAGGAAATGACAGTATGTGTTGTGGCTTCTGTCTGAACACAAGTGCATGTGGCAGACCACAGCCGACTCCTCGACTTACAGCAGTCATTTTCAGCACCACTCCCAGACCTCCCTAATCCATGGATTACAGGAAACCTGACTTCCCTCTGTTAGTGAGAGACCTATTAACATATGTGATCTGATGTCATGGGGAATCAAGAGTCAACATCAGTGCTAAAACATGAGGGGCAGAGAAAAGGTATCGTGGCAAAATGTTGCCACATTTCAAACCAGAAAATGTGCAGCCCTCTGAACATTTCACAGGTGATGAATGTGATAACGTCTTTCACTTCTGCGACACAACATGTTGGCTGAATTCTAATGCTAGGTGCGGCTTTCTTACAGGTGATGAGATACAGGTTCCCTGTTCAGTTCACAGTTTCACTGAACCATGCCTCCTCCCACAATGCATCCTTTTGATGACCTGTCAACCAGTTTGGCTCCGCAGCCCACATCTCCAGTAAACCACTCCTAGCTAACTAGTACCTCTCTATTGTCTGTAATAAAGGCTGCCTGAGGAGAGCCAATCACACTGACAGAGACTCCAAACTCATTGCAGGATAATAGTTAGTTCGTTCGATTTTCCTTCTTTCAGATGTTTGTTCTTTGCTGTTTGAAACCCACCCTCTCATGTAGTTAATCTTGTAAATGACTTCAAACTGTCTAATCTTTGCAGGTGTGTAAGCTTTTCTTTGTTCTCCTATAATATTTGTCATCAGTCATGAACTGATGCTCGTCTTCATGATGGAGATTAAATGTCTCAGTTTGAAGTTTAAGGTAAAAATAACACTGTTGTTCTCTTGTCAATTATCAAAACACAATCTCTGCCAAGATATATTAAACAAAGATTCTTCAGTGACAGACTGCACGCTGACAGATCTACATTCATCCTCATCATTGCCACCAAGTGTTTTTAATTTGGCACTTCACGTTTTAAGCACTTTGCTAATGTTCCCAATTCAAGAATCATATCCAGTGATTACTGGACAGGATCAAACCGACGAGCCTCCTGTTTCACTTGTTCACTCAATCCCAATGAACCTGTTGACACATGTGCGCCCTTTGTTGGAAGCATTTATGCAAATTTTCTTTGCTACAGTACGCGTCTGCCTCTTTCCACATAACAACTGGGACTACAAACGCTGATCAGAGATAGCAGTGAGGTTTGGCATCTTACTGACAAATGCTTTCTATCCAGCTCAACTGAGCCTCTCCCACTTGGCAAGGGTTTCATGACTGAGGTCAGATCGCATTTATATGATAAGGACACTGCCAAATACCATCCTTGCATGCATGCTCCAACATGACAGGTTTTTTTTTTTTTTTTTTAACTTTGCTTTTCTTTTCTTTTCAGGACCTGCGTTGTTTTACTGCCTTATTAAATAAAATGCAGTTTGCTGTTAAACATTAGGATATCATTTCTCTCACTGACTTCAGTTACCCTGAAGATATAAACTCAATAATTCAAAGGAAAAGAGAGGTCGTCTCCACAGTGAAATGTTCATGTTTGCAAAATGCTAATTGATGCATTTTTTTGCACCTACAATCAGGCAAATATCCACATTAACAAAAGCAGGCATACATACAAAGATGAAGCTCCATCTTTACTGAGATCTCATGACACAAGAGAACACCCATAAACCCTAAACTATTTACTAAACATTAATGTCCCAAAGAAGAAATTGTCTCCAAACAGGACATGAGATAAAGAGTTTTTACTGAGGACAAAAAATAAAAAAAAAGAGATGTGCAAATGATCCACCTTTGTTGGTTTGAAAATCTCTGATATTTTCATTACCTACAGTTACAGTATGCAGTCAGCTCATTAACTGTCCATTTATTTCTCTCCTGTGCCATCTTGTGGAGGATAATAGAAAACACAACTCTAATTCAGTGGAGATCCGTGCATCAAGTATGAAATGCTGATGTGGAGGGTGAGTAAAAGCCACAATACCAATCACTACGTTAGTACTTTTGATCAGTAATATGTGAAGTCAAGAATAATGCAATCAGCATGTATCATTAAAATTATATATAAAGTTTATCAATAGGAATGATAAGATGGAATGAGCCATGAGTGCTGTTGTTATACAAAGACAATGTTAAATAGAGCTAAAGCAAACGTGAAAAAAAAGAAAAAAAAACAAAAACAAAAGAACTTCAAGAGCAATTCACATCAAAATTATAAGGCGGACAATGTAGGCAAACTATACTATAACATAGTGTAATTGGATAGAAAGGAACATAGATTATAGACAAAAGAAACGTTACTTCTTCATAGATTATTATTTTACATCTGTGACATATTTTGATGTAAAAAATGTTCTCTTATGCAAAGTCACGTGCACAAATAGAATGTAATTTAAATAGTTTTGTGGTAATACAGATTGCAAAGTTTGACATGTAGGTCAATATGGAGTAATTTCCTGCTTCAGCGCTATTTTAAATTTTGGCAGCAGAGGGCAGCAGACACACACTCTCCAAGGCTCCAATAAAGTCATGAATCTTCTCAATTTTTGTGGAACCTGCTTGTCTTGAAGGGGTGAGGGTGTTTTTACACGGTGGTAAATGGGTAAGATGCCTGTTGTTGTATAATGCATTAAGTTTGTTCCTAACAAGAGAAGGAGACAGGAGAAGATTATCATGAAATGAAAAGACTAAAACATTCAGGCCCTTAACAATGATGCCAAGCATAATGCATTTTCTTGTCAAAGGTTTTGTTTCTTTTGGTGTTATACCAGTGAATGCAGCACAACGCACATTTTGTGAATAGGGCAGATTTGCATTATTTTGAACATACTTTTATGCAAAAAATGCAGCAGGTTTATGCCTCATTAACCCTGTACCAAACCCCCAAAAATGAAAACCAAAGACTAAAGATGCAGGCTGAATAACCCTTTATCTGTTGATACATTGAGGGGTGTAACCCGTAAATTAAAAGATCATCAAGTCAACTTCTTTTGGCCCAAGCAAAAGTGTAAAGAATGTTTTGCCCATTACATGGATTCACAGCTAAAAAGACTTCAGGGCTTGAAAAATGTGTTTTGTTAAGTCCCGTGGTGACGCCATAGTTTTAATGCTTCTTGATTTGGTGAGAAGGTCGGTAAACAACATCTACTGATGGACCTGGTGACCCTTCAGTTTTTTTCATTCCAGCACGTCCCGTACCAAATAACTTTGAAGTCAAAGACAAAAAGAGGAAAATGTATCCCTGGGGTCTTTGGAATCCATGTGAAGAACCACAAAAACAACACTTCATCAGGGGGAACCATTCAGAATTGTGATCAGCAATATATGGGGGAATTCAAATGAGAAGCATTGTGTGAGAGAAAAGCCAAAGGGATTTGTCTCATCCGTGGCCCCTTCCTCCTTTTTACTATCCTCTCAAGAGTGACTTTGATGTGGCCAAATGATTGAAAAACAAAGCGGCGTGGCTCGATTTAATTCCAGTGGAGAATAGGTTAGTGGGATGACCGGGTGGGACAGGGGGAGGCGAAGGCGAGAATGCAGTTTCATAAGAGAGATACAAGACAATAACATTTTAGCCAGTGTATCAATCTGCCAAGGAAAGGAAAGGAGGGGAGGATGGAGGGAAGATGGAGGGTGAGGAGGAGATATGGGCCCGTGTAAAGTGAGCGGGGTGTGAGAAAAGGAGCTCCAGTTGATCGCTCTTTAGAAAAGGCCCCCCTCTCTCCTGCTGGGTCCTGCTCAGCTCTTGTCCTCCTGGTACAATGCAAGTGGAGCGGCTGCCCCCCCACCAACCAAGAACCCCCCTGACGTGCCCCCCAGCTGCCCTCCATGTGCTGGAGCTACGTTGACAGCCTGGACCCCAGACCCCAGCATATGGAGGCCAGACCAAGAGGCCTGCTCTCCAATGTGCTCCACAGCTGGAGCTCTGCTGGAGTGGGCAGCAGAGCTTCATGCAGCCACATGCTCTCTGCTGTATGTTTGCACCCACAGTGGTAAACTGCTTAATTGGTGTGGGAAAACTGAAACATGGCACACTTATAAGATCGGTGTGTCCAAATTATGAAAAGAAAGACTTTTTATTTTTTATTTTAATATACATGTGGTGATATCTGGTCATGTCAGTGATGTTGGTTTCACCTGAAATAGATTTTAGACATCTGTCTTTCAGATTTCTGCCACCTCATCATTACAAAACACATTATCTGCAATTTTAAAAACTTTTTGTTATTTCAGCTAATCGGACATTTTGGCTTGTTATAGCAGGAAAAACACACTTTTTTAATGATGACTCTGTTGATGTGTCCCTGTAAGCCTTGATAGCCAGCCTGTATGAAGAACACCAAGACCCTCCGCGTGTCCCAGTAGTCCCGTAACATGCCCTCGCTCACTTCCCCTCAGGGGAATCCCTGCAGCCATCTTAAGTGCCGTTCCATTACTCTGTAAAACTAAAGTGAACTTCATGAGATCCCCCCTCTAAGCGCAGCGGGATCAAGTCAACTCCGATGTTCACGCATCTTGACCACAATGCATCGCATTTTTGTGTCATTTCCTGTCGTAGAAGGACCACAGCATGGCGGGACAGACGATTTACAAGTGTATGTAAACAAACAGAGAATCTTGCAAAACCTTTTTGTCTGTGATATTTTAACTCATTTCTCTGCGTTATTACTTGCGCCTTAGAACAGCCATTGAACATTAGATAAGAATTCCCCACAGATGCACCATTACCTCTAAAGTTACTACTTAATGATGCTGCATGGATCCAAATAATATAGCACCGTACTATTTTAACCAACAGAATATATGGAAACTGTGAATTTATTCTCTAAATTAAATGTTATAGGGTCTCATGAGTGACATACATCCAGTCTTGCACAAAGGGCAATTCCGTTCTATTTGTTCAACTTATATACCCCTCCTGCCCTTCAAATGGCCACTCATGTGATGTATGCTGTGATGTAATACCAAAGGCTGAGGGAAAGTGGGCGAGGTTATTTTACTGGACCAATGAAATGCAGCGCCTGAAGTGTAGAATCCAACCATTACTAATTGGATGATTTTCACCTGTGTTTTACACTGTGTCAAAATGAGAAAAGTCTATGACAGTGAATTCAATTTTTGTTTGTGGAGCACTGAAAAATTACGTTTTAATATTAGATAGCGACGTCTCTTCCCTGCTAATGTCCTCAAAACTGTTTTTAGAAGTTTACTTCCACCATGGAGTAAACTGACCTCTGAACAGATATGTAACTGCACAAAACAATCGTAATAATTCGATAATGCTGAATATTGTTAAAGGTACTCTCCTCGACTCCAGCAATCAAGCAACAGTCATCACCTTGACCCCATGAATCAAACGAGGAACCAAGTCTACTTGTTGGCTGCAGCAAGAACTTTAGTTTGTGGCCCGACCTCGACCCCTCCATTCCGACTTGAACTAATGCTGACTCATGGCAGGAATATGTGGCCATTCTGATGCTAATAGCAGCTTTAACCACCTACTTAACCGCATAGCCTTCACTCCCTATACAACTCCACTCCAGTGCGTGTGTGTGTGTGTGTGTGTGTGAGAGTGGAAGATGGAGATGAGGAGACAAAGTACAGCGTAGAGACAGAAAGGAAGAGTGACAAGGTAAGTATGTTGGGAGGAAGCACTTGTTCACTTTTACTGGGTTGCTTTTCAGCATAATGCTACAGTATAGTAATGCAGTGTTTTGGGGGCAAAAAGCATGTCGATTAAGGCAACCTAAAGCCACAATTGTTCATTGCTCTCAGCTTTGGCTGTCAGGCTTATGTTGGCGGAGACAAGGGTCACCAGTTAGTAATATGACCCTTTAATACCTCAGGGATGCTCGCTGCTTGGCCTGGCATGGCACAATACAGTGCTGGAGTAAAGACAGGTGGTCATTAAAACTGCTGTAATCCCCTCCATGAATAGCTCATGGTCAAGAACACAGGGGTAGAAAGCCAAGGATAGAGGGATGGGGAGAGAAAGACAAAGAGAAAAAGACAGACAGGGCAACCAGGGGAGAGAGAGGTGAGGGTGGGGAGCGTTTGATGCTCGGACCATGGGGCTGTTTAGCACAGTCTGCGGGCCGTGCTTCAGAGCGGATGTGTTAACAGTTTCAGGCTCAATGGAGGGAGAAATCCCCACAAAGGGAGGTGTACAAATATTGTGGGAAATCCGTCCGCTCTTTAATATTTCATGAAGGCCCACAATCTATTCATGGGACTCCATTCCTTTGGAGGGGCCCACATTCAGGCTCACTCCGCAGGCTCAATGGGCAGCCCTTAATTGAGTGCCCGCTCATTCTTCATCTCCCTGGCAGATTGTTCCCCATGAAAGCCCCTGCCTCTTCATCCTCCTCTTCTTCTCCCTGAGAGTGGCCAAAGAAAAGGGGGCATGCCTTGCTGGTGGTGCATGTGGGAGGGTGAATAAGTAAAGGGGGATGGCTAGTTGTGGATCAAATATGATAATAGGGCAAGAGGGGATGGTAGTGTGCAGAGAGGTGGGGGTAGGGGGTTAATCCTTGGGGTGGGTGATGGAGAGAGACGGGGGTTGCATTCCCCTAGATGGCAGGAGTGCGTGTGGTAGAGTGTTTGAGGGATTGTCTATGGGGAAAGGTTGTGTGTGGTGTGTGTGTGTATGTGTGTGTGGTTGGCAGGGCCTGTTTAAAGCTGTTTGCTACAGAAACTGGTGTTGGGTGTGAATTTTCTTGCCTGTCGTAAAAAACAAAGTTTCTTAAAGCAGGCCATTCAGAACAAAGACAAAATTTACAAATAAGCAACATTCACAAATTTTCTGTATATTTGCATTAGCAGCCCACTGTTTGTGCTTCTTCTGTGTGAGTCAAACCTCCCATGTGTTTAAAGGGGCAATCCAGTGATTTCACACATGGTGATGCATTCACATGTTAGTACTTTTCACTCCCCAGCCTGTGACAACAAGTTATATGCCTTCTGTGGCTCTGAGGTGAGCTTTAAAAATTAAATGTAACCATAAAGTATGTAAATGTGCCGCTTAGTGTCTCTAAATAAAAACAATGACAAAAGTCAGTTTGATGATGTTAACACACACTATTTCAGATGAAAATCCACCTGACTGACTCAGGCAAAAATGTTACCAGACAAAGTAAGAAAGAAAGAAAGTAAGAGTTATCATCTGGTGTTTGCCATGTTTACCTCATCTAAAGGGGGTAAAGAAGGTATGACACCATTGACAGGGGAATAAAATGTGTAACAAAAATGCAGTTGTTTTTTAAGATATTTTAAGACAAAACAAGAGAAAAAAAGTTACATATTATTTCTTTTAAAAAGTGCACATTTAGAATGCAGCTTATTCCAGCTTGTATTATGGGAAATATCGGATCTGATGTTTTTTGGAGCTTCACCAATGCTTGAGGCTAAACATCAGGACATCTTGGCCTCAGCTGCTTTGATTTGAATCATTCTTTTCAAAATCTTTATTTTTTGAGTCCCTCAACTTCTTGAAAGTGTAACTAAACGTGTGCGTGCTCACCCCAAGTGTTTGAGAGTTTAGTTGTGATTTATTTGGCAAATACCTTGATGTCCAAGTGGTGGAGCGTTCAGCATCTCATTTCCTTCATTCTGACATCTCATCACTCCAAAGCATCCAACCGTCTGGGCATTAATCATGATGGCAATGACAGCAGGTTCACCCAAATCTTTTTTGGAACTGAAACATCACTAGAATATTTGATTTATTGAAAAAGAGTGTGGCTTGGCTGGAACACAGAGAACCATATCTGCTGTAGATGAAACTTCTGCCCATGAACGTGACTCTCACTGAGTGGATGAAGATGGTTCAGATTAAAGTTAAGACCTCATCATAAATGTACACCTCATGCCTGCACTGAGCGCTTCATCCAGCCTAAGGCTGCCTCAGTGTCCTGGCTCGAGGTGGACAGCCAGCTGGGTGTCTGACCTGGGGGCTCTGGCATAATCAGTGCTCCTGTGGGCCTCCAGCTGCAGTCCAGGCTCCTGATCCCTGATTAAAGGTCATCCAGCTCCTTCTAAGGGCCTGTAAGACCCTGGGAGCCTGGCTAACTCCCAGTGCCTCCACTTCACCCTCCAATGTGTGTCCAACAGGCTTATGCAGGCTCATGTGGGATGGGGGGGACCTGCAGAGAGGAGTCTCAGAAAGAGGAAAATCCTCTACATGCACAACACAGACTCGCATTCACACACACAGAAAACACAAGCACAGATATACACACACAAACGCTTGACGCATAACTTATCCCTGTGGTACCACGCCTGGTATCCAGCCTCAGCAACCCCCTAGTGGAGTGTGGCAGAACCATGCTAAATGGATTCTGCAGAGGAAGAGATTTAAAGCTTTCATGGTGCTCAGTGTGTTCCAGGCGGCCGCATCTCAGGACTTTGATGGATTGTTCTCCACTTCATTTCTGGATTTTCTGAGATTTTGCAGCAGTGACCCAATTATTACTCAGTGCTCCCAGGGTTTAGTGGAATTTGTATGAACATGGGATTCAAATTTGTTTTAGAAGTGAATGTTTTGTTTGTAGTTTGTACGGCCACACTTGTAGTTGTGGAGTTATGCTGAAATTGTGACCTTTTCAGACTCTCCTGTCTATATGCACCTGCAGATGCACCTTGCCAGTTTAATTTCTATAACTACTAAGACTAAAGGTGGAATCAGTAGCATTGTTTGTTGCGCACCCACTCCTTGCAAAGAAATGTCCCAACTAAACCAAAACATCAAAATACAGGCAGAGGGCAGGGACTTCACAGATAGAGTCACCACTAAACATGTCCAGGGGCTCAGTAGTGGTGATTG
>JAPZDX010000002.1:9435457-9448236 GCA_029783625.1 Naso annulatus | reverse complement strand
AAGCTTGTTTTTTTGCACATTAAGCCTTATAATAAGGATATTTACGATCATATACAATGTTCTACAGCATTATTATGATGAAAGGTGTAGTCACAAGAGCTGGAGCTCTTCACGTCACTGCTGGCTGAAAGCCACAGAGGCTTAGGGGCATATTAAGTGCTTTGACAATCTGTCAAAAAAGGTTGCTTTAAATGATCCGACACTATAACATGAAGTTAAACAGCTGCTAATAAGCCAGAAACAACTTTTGTTTGTTTCAAGGAGCAGTTGAAACAGCCCTTTCTGCGTTAAAAGCTGTTGTTCAACTTCGTGTTTTAGTGTTGGTACATGAGGGGACAACACTAAACATTTCACATTTTTCTTGTCTTTTTAAAACAACTGTTTTCGACTAATTGTTGAGCACTTGAAATGCCCACAAGCCTCCAGTGTTTTCAGCTAGACATCACCAAGGAGTTACAGCTCTCGGGACTGCACAGTTAATTATAATAATGCTGTAGAACATTGTATATGATTGTGAATATCGTTATTATAAGGCTAAATGAGTAACAAAACCGAACTTCTCCTTTAACAAAAAATCATAAACTTAAAGAATATATGAGAAATTCCTAATAATTATATGTGACAAATGGGAGTCTTAAACTTGTAACGTCAGTATTTCTAAAAGCAGAGCTTCTTATTGGAATAATATTAATGATTTATCAAAACGTAAGCAACATTTTACTGACATGGTCGGAGTTAGAGCTAATTTAAATACTTTGCATCTACAACCATATTATGTAAGCAATAACTAGCTGTCAAATAAAAGCAAGGTGGTAAGAAAATCAATATGTTTCACTGAAAATAAGTAAAGAGAAAGTAAAAAGTAGCATTAAATGGAAATACTGGGTAGCTTACATACAGAGTACTTCTCTTCAATTTCTATTTAAATACAGTACTTCAGTAGATAGGCCTAGTTACATTCCACCACTGTGTCACTAAAAAAAATCTAATTAAAAATTTTATGGGTACCCAAATTTAACCGCAAAGTGTAGTTTTTAGCAGCATCATTTTGTTACTTTTCTGCTGTTCCTCTATAAAATGGCCACAGAACACGAAACAAAGTAAAAGCCACCCAGACAGACATTGTAGCTGCACAGTGTTGAGGATTCATCGTGGTAAACACATCTACTAGCACTTGACTGGGGAGTGTGTAAAAAGGGATTGTCCGTGCGACACCAGCTAATACAGATATAATTGACTCCCCTTCTGCATTCTGCACATGTATTTGGAGAAGTGCACAGGTTCATTGTACAACAACAAATTAAGCAGGCGGCAGTGAAAAGGAGCTGCTGAGCATTCCCCGGATCTGGACAACAGACTACTGAACTCTGCTAAATCTGCAAACACAGCTTTTCCCTCCTTTCGGGCCCTTTCATCTTCTCCGACATCTCCTCCTGCAGACCCCTTCCTCATAAAGCTAAGTCAAAAAGCAAGTACTTTTGGCTCTTGTCGGGCGAATGTTTATCGTCTCTTAAAAGCAGCAGTTATTTCTGTTCTCTGCATTCCTCAGGCCGATGATGTCGGCACCAGCTTTAATGATGCCTTAATGGCGGAGTCATTCAAAAAGTTTCTTTCAGTTGAAGGGGAATTCCTGTTCCCTTTGTTGTCTGAGCCTGAGATCTTTGAAATGCAGAAATGAAGAGGGGGAATTATCGATGGATAGGGTTTGAAATACCAAGAGTTGTCAGACTCGTTCTGACTTCAGATCAGGTTCAACAGGTGCTGCCCACCTATGCAGAATTATTAAAGCAAAATCTCATTAACCGCACTGCTGCAGGGAGCAGTGGTGTAATCTGTGTGGAGCTCTGTAGAATTAGATCTGCATCATTTGGGCCAATCCCAAAGCAAATAAAGGCGATGTGGGCCCAAGCACACACAGCTGGCCCTTAAGATTCAGGATCCTGGGTAAACAAGTGTCCAGCATGCCTGAGCACAGATCACCCATGGGGGGACATGAGCCACTGAACAATGACTGATACTCCACCAGAGACTGGACTGAAGGAAGGCTTAGCAAAATTTTATTACATTTGGTCCGTTTCAATAGACTGCTGACTGAAAGAGGATCACAGACTTTGTCATCAGTTTTAAGATTATTATGACGTCTGTGCCCTCTTAGACTTTGTAATGCTCCATTTGTCACATTACACCCACTGATTTAACACGGAAATCTGCTGTTCGCTCACACAAAGTTTTCATTTGGAAAAGATTTGGCAACTGATACACTGTCTGGCTTTTTAGAAGTGTAACTGTTGCACATAGCTTCGTATGTGACATTTAGTTCATAACCATAAAGCATGTCAGAGCCCGCTGACTGCAAATAACACAGTTTTCACGTTATTTTCTTTGGTTTTTATTTTGCTACATAACTTCATAAAAGTCAGCTTGCAGACATTTAAACCCATAACACTACACACTAAACACAATGTTTGCTCTGACTTTTTCCACAGTTACATTATTACAGTGTGGTCACACTGTAGATATAAGTGATCATGAAAGAAATTTATAGGCTACTAGTTAAATGTTTTGTACATGTACCTTTCATTTGAAAAGACATGCAACATTACACATTTTGCATGTATGTAAAAGAGTTGGTAAATACACTTTTATAAAGTTGATGTAGGATACAAATACATAAATTACCCCGGTATTTACCCATCCAAGTATGCATGTACTGTAAAAGCATTTTGTTGCATTTAATTTTTTATTAGTTTTGTACATTCATTTGGACACAGATGCGCCACCTTGTGGTCATCTTAATACACTGACTATTTAAAAACATCAACCAACTTTGCCTGCTTTTCTACAGAGACTTCATTTTCTTTGCCAATGTTTTGTTTACATGCCTTAGCAAGCAATTTAAAAAATATAGAAATTTACAAGAATTTTGTAAATACATTTACTGAGGAAAATTAGAGAATAGGAAAAAAAAAAACCCAAAACATTACATGCGATGTAAAAAATCCTTGAACACATTCCTACAACTGATGTTTGTCTCTTATTGGACATTTTAACTTCGTTTGAATTAACCTACATTATGAAAGCGTCGACCTAGAATTCATGTGTCGATTTACTCTGTTAAAAATGCCCTGAGATCCATTATGAGAAGTTGCTTAACTTTTACAAATCAGTCGCTAGATGGTGCTATTTTCCTTCAAACATCTCTGCCTTTATTAAGGAGGCACACAAATCTGGTGGAAAGGACGTGTGGACGACCAAACGTCTGGGGAAATATGTATTTTGTTTTTTTATAAATGAGTCGAAAACGTTTTTTCCTTAAATATAAACCTTGTGCGACGTGCCTACACATACGTTCATTGTGATAATTAATACTGTCATTGTGTTGATATTTTATTATTTTTGTAGTGCTTTTATCTAGGTTGGCCCATTGGTGCTATTTTCCTGGAAAACGCATCAATGATTTAACGTAAAATGAACTGTTGCCTCTTCCTCATTAAAAAATCCCGCAGCCTTTTTCTAATTCAACCCAAATGCCACTGAACATAATCTGTGATGGTTTATTTGTAGCCTACCAATTCTGTTCTTTTCTTTTCTATTCAAATGTAATGCTTCCTGATTCTCAGGCTTCATAGTAGGCCTATATGCTCCTTGGTCTGCAGGCTATAATCTGCAAGTTTTGGCACGTGCTCCGCGTAGACCGGAGAAGACTTTGTGGGAATGGCACGCGGACAGATGTGCCCCCGCCCCTCCTCCTCCTCCTCCTCTTCCCCTTTGAGCTGCTCCCGCGCCGGGATGATTGACACAGAGCTGTTCACACAGCCAATCAGAGTGCGGCCTGCTGAATTTGCATAAAGGAGTCGCCTGCTATTGGCTCGGTGCGTGCTACTGCAAACCGTCTCGCGTGCCATTACAGATGTCTTCTCCTTGGAGGCGCAAGAGGAGGTTTATAAATTTATAAATGTGGATTTGGTCCGATGTAAGGCTGAGAAAATATTCGCACTTTGAATAAATTAACATTTTTATAAGAGGCAGCAGGCATTTTCAACTTTACATGACAGACAAGTCTGTGTTTATTCCAAGCAAACCACCAAAAATAATCGCAGAACCTTTTCGGTCGTCAGAACTTTGAACCCATTTACATCTAGAAAACAATTCACTCATTTACCTTAATACACACAGATAGCTCCAATCCTTCAATAAGTTTAAACAACACATGACAGATGTTACTGAAGCTAGTATCTGAAATATAAGGGAGAAACATGTCGATATAGATTCTACATTCCTCCCGTACGTAAACACACACACACACGCACACACACACATACACATACACACACGCAGCATAACATTTTTGACGGGCATGGAGCAAAGTTGGAAGCAAACATCCAGCGCATTCCCCCTCCCTTATCACTTCACAGCCCGGCCCGGCCGCCGCTGCTCGCTCCGCTTTGTTGTTTGTCCCTGCAGGGCTGATTGAGCAGCGCGTGACTGACGGCCCGCGGGGGTGTTGTCCAATCAGCGGTCTGCCCCGCGCCCAATGGGTGAGTCCTCGCTGCTATTGGCTGAGGCGAGTGTGGGAAAGAATGCAGAGAGGGTTTCACACGAACTGGGAGCACGCGAGCGGTCTATAAGTACCGCCACGGCGTGTGTCGGCGGCAGAAGCGGAGAGTGGCCACGCACGGTGCAGCGCGCGCTCCCCTGTTCAGATGACAGCTCAGTGATAACACAACGCAAACCGATCGGAGGGACTGTCAGACATCCTTTACATGTTCTGCAGTGGTTCAACGTGAATTTTTGAAGCATCTCCAGAGTGTTTCAAACAATTTCACTTTTCCGGCGCTTCCAAAGAGGATTTACTTCTTTACGCTTTTACCTGGTTTCATCAACAATGCCAGCTGACACTATGGAAAAGCAGACGGCATCTCCTATTGCCGGTGCTCCTGCAAACGGATCACACACACCGGACAAACCGAAAAATGCCAGCGAGCATAGAAAGGTAATGATTTTTGCTCTCACAAGCGAATATATTGTGCTCTCTTTAACGAGAATGTTTTAGAAAAGTTCATAAAGAGTTTGAAATGCAATTAACTTTGTGTTAATGATGTGACATGCAGTTTGCGAGTTGATAGGCCTCTGTGCATAAACAAGAAAATTAATGTATACTTTCTAATTCTTTGCAGTCATCCAAGCCGATCATGGAAAAACGCCGCAGAGCGAGAATAAATGAGAGCCTTGGGCAGCTCAAGACTCTCATCCTGGACGCACTTAAAAAAGATGTAAGTTGAGATCAGTTTGATGCCTGAGCTAGGCTTCTCTGTGTTTTTAGTTAATTTGGTTTAAATGTAGCTTCCCTTGAACTCGGACTCAACTTCTCTTGTTATGTCCCACAGAGCTCCAGACACTCCAAGCTGGAGAAGGCAGATATTCTGGAGATGACAGTGAAGCACTTGAGGAACCTGCAGCGCGCACAGATGAGCGGTAAGTTTATTTAATCATACAAGTAGGTCAGGACATTATTGAGTCAACTGTAGGCAGTAAAGAGAGCCACACGGTCACAAGTGCGTCACTGATATCCGTCGTCTTTCTTTCTCCCAGCAGCGCTCTCAGCAGATGCCACCGTCCTGAGCAAATACAGGGCCGGATTCAACGAATGCATGAACGAGGTCACCCGCTTCCTTTCCACCTCGGAGGGGGTGAACGCGGAGGTGAGGTCGAGGCTCCTCAACCACCTGTCCAACTGCATGGGCCAGATGATGTCCATGAACTACCCGCAGCAGGCCGCGTCCCAGCAGGCGCACCTGGCCCAGCCCCTGCATGTGCAGCTCCCATCCACTCTGCCCATCAGCGGTGCTGCCATGGGCTCCAAACTCAGTCCTGCAGAGGCCGTCTCCCCAAAGGTGTTTGGTGGGTTCCAGCTGGTGCCAGCAACCGATGGACAGTTCGCTTTTTTGATCCCTAACCCGGCCTTTGCCTCCGCAACGGCCCCTGTCATCCCCCTTTACGCAAACGCAGGAGTGCCTGTTGCGCTCAACGCCAGTCCGGTGCATGGCAACTCGGCGCCGACTGCAGCATCTCCGGTCCACGGGATGACGTCCTTCTCCGGGGGGTCCCAGGCGGTCAGCCCGGTCGGGGTCAGCACTGGCTCGGAGAGCAGCGAGCCTGTGTGGCGGCCTTGGTAGCTCAAAGGACAAGAGACTCACGTGAAACCAGTTTGCATAACTTTTCCAGTTTAGACATTTAACTGACTGCACATGCGACTGTTGCGGGTGTTAAACATGGAAGTTTCCTGTACGGGACAGTAACTCTAACCACTTAATGCCCCCCAGTAGCTGTAATTGTTTCGTTTTATGGAACATGTGTTTCCTTAAATGGCACGTTTTTGTTATTTATCGCCTGATTCCAACATTTGGACGTCGGTGATAAGAGCTGTACATGCAGATGAAAGATTTAAGAAAAAAATGTTTTGTTATGAAGTACTTTTTATGAAAAGAATTAGTTTTGTACAGAGTTGTTATTGATTGTTATACCAAAGCTGTGTTTTATATTTTTTGTTTTGTGTTAAGAAAGAGAAAACTGAAGTTGGGTGTTGGCCCATTGTTTGAATAAACATATTTCTAAAATTGATTTCCGTGTCTAAAGCCTGTTCATATCATGTTACTGTGCAATAGTTAGTTTAATATTTAAAAATGTTACTCTGTAGTTTTTAAGGCCTTGCTTGCAAGTTAGAAAGTCGTGCGTAAAAGTCACATCAACGAACTACAGGTAAGTCTGAGAACAAAAACAGACTGACAGCAGTTACCTGCAGCTGAGGCCGAAACGAAACTCCAGAGAATCGATTATGCTCCCAACATGCACTTCTTTTATCAATTAATTTACAAAGTTTTAAGTGTCCCTCTTGTCACCGGTTTGGCGGGAGCTCTTTACATCTGGCCCCGGAGAATAGTCTAGAGGACAATGGGGGTGTATTTTTCTTTTGCTATAAAGGTAATTAAAAGTTTGAAAAGGGTCTCATCCTGTATGCAGCGGGAGCTTTAAGAAGTCCTAAACCCCATTCATGAGCCTGGGAAATGCGCTCAGGGGTTAATGTCACTAACAGATTGCCTCAGTGAATGAAGAATATGGAAGGATCCTCGCGTCCTTTTGTGTATCAATTGTTCGATTCTGCTCCCATTGGGTCCTCGCCTCAATAAAGGAGAAAACGAGGGAACTCGGTTAGACATTTGTTTGACGGTGGGGGAAACTGGCAGAAGTAGGGAAACACCTAAAGCACATCTGAAACTCAGAAACCTTCTTGATTATGATTAAATTCACTCTCACAAACACTCGCCGGGGAGATCATTTAAATTGACCCTTTATTTATACCCAGTCTGGTCAGGTGCTTTTCCTCTCACAGCTTCACACACTTTTCTGTGTTCCTCCATTTCCTCCCCCTGTCTCTGTTTATCCCTGCGTGTAAACTTATCTTCCTCCGGTGAGTGAGGTCCGGAACTGAGGGCCGTGGCTGTGTGTCGGGCGGCGTGGCGCTAGCCGTGTGTCAGCCACTTGCAGTCAGCGGGCCCCTTTGCTTGGGATTAGGTTACAGCCTGGTCACCGCCGGTCAAAACCCCTCAACATTTAATACTCCACCGGCGCGCCGTGGGTGCGCATGGCTGCCACATGCAGGCCGGTCGGTTTAAAAGTGTTTCTGACCCTGACTGCCACCAGCAAAAGATAAACATTTTGGTACTTTCTTTCGCTCAAAAATAACCACTTTGCAAACTAGCCAATGGACCTCTGGCGCGTAAAACTCCATGGTTAGAAGTCTCAGTCTTAAAATCCAACCCCCTTAAACTGCAGCAGGAGATCCGCTGATTTGAAGTTTAACGTTTTTCATGAATTTTGAAAAACTGCCCAAATTCAAGTAAGAAAATGGCTGTTGCTACATGTACTGATTTAAGAATCAGGAGTGGGCTAAAGCGTTTGGATCAAGTTTATTTTGGAGAGAGTGCAGACAAAATAACTGAAGTTATTAAAAATAAAATGTGCGTTTAACTTGGCCTGCATGACCTGATGGTTGCTTGTGCTGATAGCGTGTACACTACACCTCCTGTTATTCATAGCAGTTGAACTGTTAAATCGTGTGGTTGCATTCTCACTTTCACCCTGCTGTGTGCCAGTGCCCTGCAGATGACACCGTCAGTAAATGGCATACTGAAACCCCCCACTGCCAGTGATGCTTAAGCCGCGTCCTCCTGCGAGGAGGCTTACGGAAACACTAGTTGGCAGCATATGTGGGTTCCGCGGTTGTTTCTCCAGCCTTCGTGTCTGAGTTAATAGTTCAGAGATGCTTTTGTGGAGCGAAGGTCGTGAGAACCGAGCGAACTAGTCTGCCTGCGGTCGGGCACTGCGCCAGTCAGTAAATCCCCGCTGGCAGTCCGGGTCGTGCAGCCTCTGCGGAGGTGAAGAGGCGAACGCAGACACTCACACGCGTGAACGGCAAGAAGCGAGCCTGGTCCGGTGTAAACACCAGGGATCATGAGGGACTGGGATCATCCCCAGAAGAAGTTACCGAGTCATTCCTATTTTTATCCAGCAACATGATGCTGTCACGATGAAAATAAAGAAATCTCATATTCATACTCTGCAGTGTAGCACCAGCCAGCAGCATTATGTTAAGAAGTCACATAGAAAAACAATCTAAAGAAACTAAGAGGTTCTTTATGAGATAAACATACCGACGCACAGCATGTAACCACATGATACCACAGATGTCTGTGCTGAAAGCAGTGTCAGATATGGATTGTTTAAGCTGCACTGCTGGTCTGCTCCACTGAGACGCAGGCTCAACAATATCACTTTAAACATTTAAAAACAGTATTTTGGAAATGTTAGATTACAAAACGTAAACTGAAACAGGCGGGAATCGTTATCTGGGGATGAAAAGGATTCCTCCAGAGGGCTGAATGTCCCTCAGGGATCTGCGCCATCACGTCCCTTGGGAGCCGTCGCTATTGAAGGGGGTAGGGGTCGTCAGAGGAGCCACAAATTATCATTCTCATTAGCGACTGAATGGAGGAACGCGCGCACAACGTTGCCGCCAAACCTTTACATCACGTCTCCCTCCAAAATTCACTATTGCCATTGTGCACCTTGTTTAGTCAGCCCTGAATGCCTTTCCTATGTACTTTCCATTACAACCAGTTACAGTGAGTCCCGCATCTTTCACGCAGGACAGCACGTGAGGGGAGGCTTAATCCTCGCTCCTGTTCTCTCGTTTTAAGTAGCTGCTTTTATTTCCCATGCCATGTTTTTGTGATTTGAACTCAAGGGAAAAGGAAGTCTTGCAAGCATCAACCAAATTTTGCAGTTGGTCACATCACTTGTCCTAAAGTAGATTTATTGTTTTCTTAATTGGTTTCTCTTTGTGATTTTTAGCAGACAGATGTGCACCATTTATCATATTAAAAACGTTGTAGCAAATGAGTGTTAAACTCAGTGAATTAAAAAAAATAATCATCTTGGAAATCAGTAAACAGAACGTTTATTCTGGACAAGACTTGAGCCTTGTTAATTTTTAACTCATGGCTGGAAATAGTGTGTTACAAAAAGCCCAAAATGTTCTCACTGTAACCAAAGACATACTCAGGTGATTTTGTTATTTCTCTTGCAGTGGTTAAAGGCTTGTAACTCTACACCCTACACATTTTACAGATTGCCTATTCATGCAAATACATCTTTATTTATAATAAATAGTAACATCCGTCTCTGTCCTTCCCTCTAAGCAGGAGATCAACTCAAGTGCTAACAGCCTTTTTTGCTTGGAACACTGACAGTTGTCCTCTACTCTGAACATGAATATAAGAAATATGGCCACCCTGTTGTGCCTGGGATTGTTTGAGATCCCCACTGCTCTGACTTTCACATGGATGACATGCTATATTTGCTCCTCAATTTGAAGACGCTGCAGCTACGAGGACAGAGGGAAATGTTCTGCATGCTTTGGTCACAGGTTCTGGTAAGGGAACGGCAGGGCTGGACTAATGTATAAAGTGTTTATATGTGTCTGTCTGCGTGTGTGTTAGTGTGTGTGTGTGTGTGTGTGTGTGTGTGTGTGTTTCTGGACACTCCCTCTTGCACCTGTTTTCTTGAGAGTCAAAGAGGGTGATAGGGTGAGGCGGATGGATGAGGAGACAGACAGGCTGAAAGGGGTGTAGACACGATGAAAAGGTGTTGAAACTCAGGAAAGTACTAAATGATTTCCTCAAGTGTATGATTCAATGAGTGCAGATGTTTGTTTGGAAGGGCGTTGGGGCCACTGATGGCAGGAGCAACACTGGGGATTAAGTTGGCAGTTTCTGAGCTTATTTTTTGTCTCACCTCACACTTGACTCCTTAATGCCTCATTTAACAGGTGTTCACTTTTAATGTTTTTGCCATAGTAGACNNNCCTCTCATTGCCCTCTCTGTTTTGGCTCCCTCCAAGCTTCAATCCTGGTATTAATAGTCAGCGACCACTTATGATTGGGTCTGGCTGAGGTGCAGGGTGTGTGCAGACCAAGGAGGTGAGACAGGGTGGGCAGACACGATGGGACGTGTCAAGCTCGATCAAATATCACAGAGTCCTGGTGCCGCATGAGCACTGTTGATCCTCAGCGCTTGTCTACAGGACGTATTTCTGAGGCCAGGTTTGGCTTTTCAGCAGCTTCTCCAGTTTCACGGCATGAGGCCTTCGGCTTATAGCCTTTGCAACCGATGCAGATTCCACAGGAGAAAGTAAAGGGTCCTCTTCACAGGGCTGGAGGTCACCCTGCAGGCTCCGAGGTGGCCTTGTAGACACATCTTATTTATGTATTAATCTATTGAGGGGTCGTCTCTGTCTTTCCCCTGCAGCTTCTGCAGCTGTTGCTCTATTTTAGCTCTGGTTCAGAGTTCAGCAGCTCTAGTCTCAGTGGTTAATACGTACAAGTGTCCCGAATGTTGGATATGAGAAACCGAAACAGCTTAGAGATGTAATGATGTTTTGGCCTCTGAGTTAAGAGAGCATTAAAACTACTTAAAACAGAGATAACACAGCTTTTTAACTGTTGTCAGTAACACAGCAGTCCTGTAGGGCAAAGTTGTCATTCTAAGCTGTAAAAATATAATAGACTCGACTTGACTTCACAGCTCAGTGTAATGATAAAGAAATGATGGGGTGATTCTAAGACTGGGACTTTATTTTAAATCAGCAAACAAGTATCAGAACAGCAGTGGTGTTTCCACCGTCTGGTGGCGTAAAGATCTTGATCTGGCTAGGGTATACGTTTGCCTTGGAAGCAAGTGACAGAAAGACATACTCATTCTTGATAGTATTTTTGATTTTTCAAGTAGTTAGTAGGCTAACTGTAATTTTATCATAGTAATAGTAATTTTGTTGAGAAATCTATAGTTATCAACAATTCCAATATTAGTTTACACAGGAGGAAGAGGGCCAAACTAAGCTTGTTTTATGGTTGCCGTAGTCTTCCCCACGCAGGTGGTGGTGGTGGTGGGGCTAGCTATATCCTTATAACCCTAGTTATAAGGATATAGCTCTTGTGTATATAGTGTAGCCATATTGGATAATGTCATTCTTCCTGTACGCTCGTTGACTTGTTGCTTATTTACAGAATATTTCGTGTGCACACCCTCTGATGTTTGGAGAGTACTGCAATGCGCAACACGCTGACAGCAGACGCCTCGACAAGCGTGATAGTGTCACTTCTGGTGCGCACAGGAAACACTGGGGAGACCATAAACAAGGTCTTTAGGGTCATTTGTGAACCCTTTTAAATCCCACAATGCACTCCATCCATTGAATGACAGACCTTTGTTGAGTCTTGTTTTTGCCTCTCACTGTACCTTTAGCTTTTGTTGTTATTATTGTTGCTGTTGTTTGGTCAATACTTTACTTTTTCTCTTTGCTGATCCTACAAAAGTATTAGCTGTAACCAGAAAAATAACATTAAAAATGATTTAAAAAGTCCCACAAGATCAGTTGTGTAGTATCCTGTTCATTGTCAGTGCTAATATAACTTGTTAATGTCAATTTACTGTTTAATTTTAAATTAGTACAGGAGATAACTTAATAACAACACCCAGTGTGTGGGACCTTCCAAAGCAGCATTCAAGCGTGTGTGTGTGCACGTGACTGTGTCACACTGGGTCTCACCACATGCCCAGACCTGTCCCCAATTTGACACTTGAGAACGTCATTCACATATGACTCATATGTCTCTGCAAGATGCCACCGTCTGCATCTGTTGTTAGTGTGTGACCGTATTTCACCCTCTTCCTGTCTTTTTTATTCTGGTGTGTGTGTGTGTGTGAGTGTGTGTGTGTGTGTGTGTGTGTGAGTGTGTATGGAGTTAACAGTGGCTAAAAGTAGTGGGCACATTTGCATTGTGTGGTTGGTGACAGTGTGAGAAACAGTCTTTCACCTTTTTAACTGACTGATCCTGTAAGACAACTATATCTTTGTACTGCCACTAAATGCCAGTGTTTTTTGCCAGTAATGCCTCTTTTAAGAAAAGATGCATTCTGAGATGAACGCTCCTGAAGCCTTTTTATAATTTCTTTTGTATTTGACATTTTGACTTGTCACAACAGGCAAAGCTTTGGTGTAATTAATAACATTAATGTAATGTCTTTAAGCTAAAGGGGAACTCCATCACTTTTACATTTCTCATCTTGTGCTATATTGACAAAGAAAGCTGAGTTTTCTGAGTTTGTCCTGCTCACACAGCCATTCTTGCAGTGTCTACATGTACCAGGGTGCACAGATC
>JAPZDX010000002.1:9421467-9432270 GCA_029783625.1 Naso annulatus | reverse complement strand
CTTAATAACCAGTGGACCTCAATATTAGCAGTTTCTGTTACAACTATTAAAATTTGTTTTAATAATCGACACCTAAACCAAAAGAAAAAGGACCCCAAAACAGATCCATTTTTATGTCTTGGGGACATAAGCTAATTTTAAGCTAATTTTGCATAAATGTGTGCTACTATGTAGTTTCTACCATTTAAAACTGCCAAATGTTTACTATAACTGGCCAATGGTTAATTAGTAGGGAACTGTAGAAATAAATGCTTACCGCTCAGCAAATCATTCAGTGGAAATGATAATGTATTCATAAGTAGCCCGCTGACGCACTCATCTCTGAAATCATGTGTCACTTGCCTGCTTCTTGTAATAGACGTATCTGTATCAGTTATAAGTATCAATATGGGTAATTCTGCTCTGGTCTTACTTTGTAAATGAAGCATTGATACTGGGGAAAGACAGATTGAAATTCAAACTAAATATTTGGGCACCAAAAGCAAACTTTGCCTCGATTGTAATTAATATTTCAGAGATACACATTTAAAAATCTGGGCAAATAAACATGAAACTCTCTGCATGGACTACAGCTACGCTATCAAAAATATATTTTTTTAGACTTTTGGGTAAACTGACCCTTCAAAGTACTGCTTAAAATGAATGAATCAACCACAGAGTTTCTTAGAAGAAATGCTGAATCTTTTTCTGTATGATAAAGAGACACCTGTGGGTGCAGCAGTTGGTTTTCTAAGAACTTAACTCAAACTTCTGTCATATCTGTGAACAGTCTGATCTTAATCTGATCATTTTCGTGTGTGTGTGTGTGTGTGTGTGCGTGTGAGATGCCCAGCCGCCCCCTGCAGTGTTGCCCTGCGTTGACTGACAGCACCAGTGCAGCTGTACAATAGCTGATCTTTACTCTGTGTCTGACTGTATAAACACTGAGTGGGCCGGCTCTCTCATGCAGAACTCCAGTATTGATCACTTCGGTGAGATCCCACAGCCACACTCATTGTCCTCTGTCCCTTTCTCTCCTGCCAATCAATAGCTCTTTGTGTTGATTTTTACCCATTGACAAATCACTCTGCCCCATTGCCTTTGTTAAGCTGTCAGTCAAGCGGAAGATATCGCCTTATATGATCCTGCATCAGTCCAGAGTTTCATACTACAAGAGGAAAATGTACAATCAGTGCTAAATAGCAGGAACATGACATGACTAGTTTGAAATAAAGTCAAACTTGATACATGCGTGTAAAGCTGTAAATTGTATTTACAGTTCATGTGACTTGAATTCTAAAAACTACATGAATTTAATTAATCACCTCTTTCTGACACTGTTTTATAAAGTCTACATCTTTCATGTTCTAGCTAAGAAGAACCACTTTTTTCTCAACAAAGCTAACTGCAAAATAATAGCTCGTAATATTACCTCTATCCTTTGGGGTCTGACAATGCCAGTGCCCATCAAGCTGTCAGCAAATAAAAGTCTTGCGAGTCATTAAACCCCATTGTCTAAATGAGGGGTGTCTGCCATGAGCCTGCAGACGATGATGACGTTGGAGAGAGAGGTCGCTGACATTAGTGTGCGGCTAAGCCTTATAGATTCACAAAGCATGGATGAGTCAGTCTGATGAACCTGGTAATGTGAACCTGTTCAGTCAGTCAAGGAGAATTATAAAAACTTAATCTAAATTGAAATTTAAATTCTAATATTATAAGTAAATAATCTTTTAGTGTAAACTTTTGTCTTGAGAACACAGATTATCAAAATGAATTGCACTTATATAGCTCTTTTGTACTTTTTTAGCTACCCAAAGCGTTTTACAACACAAGTCCAGGACACCTTTTCTGCTGTAGAGAGCGCTGCATTTGGAACTGATCTGGATCCATGATGGTGCTAGTTTGTTTATGGTGACGAAACAAAACAGAGGAGCTTGACACCAGAAACCCCATCTTTAATTCCTGTGTATAGTTAAGTTCAGATGTATGTTGCTGACGTATGCAAAGTGTTTATGTGAACTCTGCCTCATCATGCATCATAATGAACCTGCAGACATTAACTCATGCATTAACCATCTGCTGAGTATTTGTAGCTACCAGTGTCCTGCCTCTGACAGTGATTGTCAAGTCAGGTTGGTTTGCACATATGTGTTTATATCTTGGTGCAGCCCATTCTTCCACATATGGCCAGTTGCCATGAGTCAGTGGCGACGGTCAGAGGTTTCCACTCCTAGACACAACAGTCTATCCGGGAAAAACAACTCTCTGATGCCTCAGTCTTCCTATGTTGTCTGGGATGATTCCGAGTCAGGAGAGGCTTATTGTTTGGATGTCTTTGTAGTGCAGGTCCATTGCTGCGGAATGTGGGGATTTCCTCCCTTGCGGGTATTTTTAGATCTCTGTGTGAATTCATGTGAGCTCTGCATAATGCTGTGCAGTGTGGGGTCTAAGGGTGGGGTTTGTGCAACCATACACATGTGTGGGAATCTGTGTGTCTGACCACAGAGGGTGAGCGTGTGTGTGTTTGTCTGTGTGCGTGTGTGTGTGTGTGTGCTGGGAGCCGTGCAGTGTATTTTTATGCAGAATCATATCGATGCCATGCAAAACTAGGATCGGCAGGCAAAGATTGGAGCGTTACACTCAAAGCCCTCTTGAGTGAGACGGATGCTCAGCAAGTATTTCATCTGAAATTTCATGGTACTTACCCTCTGTTTCCCATTTGACAGCTCCAGATTTGACTACAGAGTGTCAGTTGAAAAAAGGTCTGGTCTGGACACTGCTGTTCGCTTAAGTGTTTCAAGGGGGCTTTACTGGGTCACCTGGGGGTCTTTGACCTCCCAGGGTAATGTTCTCCTCCAGGTCTCTCTTTTTGACAGCGGTCAATGGAGGCGTCCATGCAGGGGACAGCGGGCGGATGACTGGGGTGAAATCAGGGAGTAGACAGGTCATATCCAAAGGGAACTGTCACCTTTGCATCAAACCAAGTGAGATCTCCTTCCGGGTCTTACTCACAACCCGTCACCTCACTTGACACCAAGTGACACAATGACTTGACCCATCTTCTATAAATGAATGTGTTAGTGTGTGTGTACGAGTATGGTTGGACACTGGAGAAATACTTTACTGTACTTTACTTATCCTGTACTTTAAATGATTTTCAGTAACATCGGTAAATTGACTTTAGATTTTAGAAGAGCTTCAGCCAGCAGTAGCAGCTTAGCAAGACTGTAATCACACATTGTGGTGCCTTGAGCTAAATGCTAATGTCAGCAAGCTAGCATGTTCACAATGCTAATATTAACTTACAGAAGTTAAGCAGGTTTACCATGTTCTCCAACTTAATTTAGCATAAAAGCATTCACAGATTTGCTAACTAACTTTGTACCAATTAAGGCTTTTTGCATAAAGTTAAGGGATTGACAAAGTTATTTCACTTTGTTTGGAGCAGGGCATAAATGCCTGTGCCAAATTCCATGGTAGTCCATCCAAGAGTTGTTGAGATCTATTTTATTCCAAACCACAAATGGTATATGGACTGCATTCATGTGGCGCTTTTCCGCTCTTTTGATCATTCAAAGTGACTTCCAAACCAAGTTTTCCGTCACCTAATGGCAGGGGCTTCTACACAAAGTGTCAGCCTGCTCATCAAACTCACACACACACACACACACACACACACACACACACTGACTGAACAGCCATTGGGAACAATTTGGGGTTCAACTGGCCAAAGGACATTTTGACATGCAGACTGAAAGAGTTGGAGATCAAACCATCGACCTTGTGATAAGGTGATGATATGCTCTACCCTCTGAGCCACAGCTGCCCCAGCCTCATAGTGATGATGACGTGATGATAGGAAAAAAAAGAATGGGGACACTGAATTATTGAGCCCACTAACCAACCAACCAGTCTCAACTTGCCATCCCTAGAGCTAAGATATTAAAGAACTTTTCCACAGAAACATTGAATTTAAGACTACGACCATCAGTCCCTCACATGAGCTGTTGATCTGTTGTCTTTTTTTTCCATTATAGTTCATTTTAATTGGTAGTTTATTACATGTGTCCCAAAGCTCTGGGTTGTGTCCTTATGTTCTTTTTTTTTTTTTTTTTTTTTTTTGCACCCAACAGTCCAAAACCTTGTATAAAATCCCTGATTTCTCTGAGTTTAAGCATTGATGGAAACTTTTGGGATAATTTCAGTACACAACTCAGCAAAATATACAACAAAGATAAAGGTTTTTTTTTTTATAGTTTAATGTAAAAATGTTACAGTACACATTTGATCATGAGCCCTCAGGTGCTTGGTTGTTATCTCCTTTTGAAGTGATTATACCTGTATGTAAAATGTAATTACCTCAAAGCCTCTAATGAGAGGAATCATTTCCATTTTTCTGTCATGTTGGTTAAAAGTAGAGCATCTGCACTGCCTTAAGTGAAAGGTTGACCCCCCACCATACAAAGCCTGTTATGACATCACCACATATTTCAGTGGTGAGTAATGAAACAGGTCAACTCTTAAATGTCTTGTTCACACACTGCTTATCTTTCCTAATAGAATTAGACCTCCTCTGCTCACATGACTGTTCTCCGAGGGCTTTCCCCTCAAACAATCGACAGGCCAGTATTGATATCACTGTGCTTGTTATCAATATGTTTTATCTCCGAACCACCAGGGAGCCACTAGATCACAACTGATGTCTCACTAAGGTGGCAAGAAACCCAAGAACTCATAAAAAAACCTATTTTTTCAAAGTTGTAAAACAATTTTCACAGATCTCATACTCTCTTTTATGCCATATTTTGTCTAACATACCTCTACAGCCTTGGTGGATGAGGCTATCCACCTTGTCTTAAATTTACTGTTACTTAACGATTACATTAAATTTAAAAACAGTAAATGTTCATACAAAATGGAGCAATATTGTTTCATACCAAGTGAAAACTGCAGAAGTACCCCAAGTAATAAATATAGGCACTCTTCAGGAAAGTGATCATAAAAATGCAAGAAAAAACCACACATAGACTGTACAGTGTGCACATATATGAAAAAATTCTACATGAACTTTTGCAATGTCCTTCTCATACGGAAGAAAAATAAAAATTACTTTGCAGGTGAACAGTTAAGCAATTTTGCAATGTGGTAGAAAGAAACAAGTACATGATGAAAAAAGTTTTAAAAAAAAGGTTGTTTATTCTTTCAAAATCTGACAATTTAAATATGATTTAATTAATTAATTTAATAAAAACTGAAATCATGCTTGAGCAGAAACTCTTTCCTATTAAGGCAGCAGCACAATAAATCCAGCAGCAGTTGGTCACATACCTATGAAGAGTTTGGTTCAGTAGATGTTGAAAGTACTGACATATGCTTCATTCTATTATGTCTTTAAGTTAATGCTTTTTTCCTCCATCTCCTCTCTTTCACCTTAAACAAAAAGAGGGGCCTTTAATGTGCGTATTAATGTAGAAGCAGGTGGTAAAGAAGCCTTTGTTAATCACTTAATGATGAATTCCCCCCACTTTACATGGTGGCTTTTTCACCAGCCGTTTACTTCTTGTGCATCGGCTGTGGAAACTTTATAAAAAGTTTATCTTACCATGAAATGAGTAGGCACGGATAAATGGCTACCGTGGGGTTTTGTCCATCAATGCAGTCAGCCTATTGGGGGTCCACCGACTGGGCAGGTTTGGACCATATGTCATCATTCCGACCCTTTGTGTGGGCGTGTCTCTGTGGCAACCGCATCAGCTGTGGCCATTGTGAGTTGGGATTCAATGGCCCATATATTCATTGCAGGGCTAGTGTGGGCCCCGCAACAGAAACAAATTGATACATACAAGCCCCAGCCCCATTTGGCTCGCATGACACATTTCAAATGGACCAAAAAGGACATTTTAGTCTGTTGAAAATCTTGAGAAAAGCTTGGTCACCATGGTGACTGTGCAGTAAAAGCAGCCATGGGCCATTAAACTCCAATCAGATGTAAATTTGGGCTGCCCCCCAGCCCACAGACGGGAAACCTCCTCCACACAACAGACACAAATTAAACAGTTTGTTTGCCAATTCACATGTCATCTTAATGTGTTTTTATTCGTTTGCCCTTTGTTTAAATGAAGAGAATTACAAACCATCATTGATTTATAATATTGGACCACTTCAGCTGTCTGCAGATTGTCCTCTCATTACTCACAGTCAGACAGTTAAAGGAGATAAAGGACACTTTGAACAGACTTGTGAACTGTTAAAGAGGAGCCAATGGGAAAATCATTTTATCTATGCCTGTTTCAGTAGTTAAATGTTCAGACTAGATAATCGAGTCAGTAGACCCAATAAAAAACACTGTGATGTAACAGTGGTGTACAACTAATTGTATTATTTACTTGTCAGTGCTCTCTGTGCTTCTTTATATTTAGTGTTCACCAGCAGTTTGTTTATAACAGGCAAATTATTAAATTTATGTGATTGTATTTATCCACTTGTGATAAACAAGTAGTAAATCCTAATCTCTTGTTATGAATATGTCTCGGCCTGGACCACACATGACCTGTCAGATGTCACATTTCCAATAATCAAATTTCCTGTTCAAGTTACACCAATGTTCTCTGCTCTGTTGTGCTGAAAACTATTTCTGTTTTGATTCCTGTACACACAGCATGAGTGAATGCCTCATGTAAGAATGTATTTTATGACATAAAAATGCACTGCCACACAGGAAACAGGGTTTATTGAAAACAAGGAGCCGTTTGGTGACACTGTCCCCAGGACAGGAAGTATTGTGCCCTTGTGATTGGGCAGAGAAAATATTTTGCTCGACCTGATGGCTGGAGATTTATCCGAGCCTGTCAGGCCACTCGATTCACATTGGGGTCACGTCCAGTGTCTGATGTTTTTGTAATTTTCAGGATTATTATGTTTCACCATCTCTGAACTCTGTCAAAGCACAGGCTGACAAAGAGGACAAGGGACGGAGGAATGAATGCTGCTGCAGAGTTTGTCAACACACATAGTCACACATATTTGCACTTACTTTTTATTATCACATTGGCAATCATTAGGAGGGGCAGATTCTTGTATGCTGCAATTACTAGCTAAAAAGTATAGCCATAAGACATATGGCAGGACAATAAAAGAACTATAACTCATTACAGAAGACAGCAGCAATTATGTGCAATAATAATTATGTGCATTTTCCGTGCAGTCAGTGTTTTAGAAAAACATTTTCAGGAGTCGCAGTGTATTAGAGAAACAACTGATGTGGGATTACTTTGATTTGTGACAGATCTCTAAGTGGCAATACCCACACCAATTTATCCCAATTAATTTAATAATGATGGATTAATAAATTCACTTGCAATTTATGTGCAATCTGCAAGCAATTACACTTTGGATGTAACTATCCCAGCCCCTCTGGCAGAGTCATTTAAGCTACACTACACCTCTCGTTGCTTCTCCTTGTGGGTCCATGTCAGAACATGTGAATGGAAAGAAAAGAAGAACAAAACTGCTGATGATGGGAATGAAAAATGAATAAGTGGTGCCGTTGTTCTGTTGGTCTTCGGGAGGCTGTAGTGGGTCCCGTCTTTCCTCTGGCCTCATACAGTAAAGCTGCTCTGTTATGACAACACCGGACAGGCGGAGCGCAGCATGGGCTTCCACTGGCTCTGGACCAAGCTGACCTGGGACCTGACATTACCAGTATAGCTGCAGCCTCCCCACTGCTAGCCCTTTGTTGCATAGTGCAGCTAACGATGCCCTGTCTATCTGCTGCAGCGTCTTGCATGCAGGGCAGGGGGAATGCTAATTTGACAGAAGGATGATTAACTACATTATCCACAGTAGCAAACCGCCTCATTTTCATGTGTTATTGTTTCGAGTGTCTCACCTCCCAGCGAGATTTGACTGCTCTATTAACAAATTTTATGTGGCACCGCAGCTCAACAGTTGATTATCAACTAATTACATTCAGGACCACCGTGTGTGTGTGTGTGTGTGTTTTTATGTACATCCTATAAATCAAACTAGTTTTTCTTGATCATGTGATTCAAATGTGTTCCTTTCAAGATAAAAGCTATTAAGTAAGGCAGAATTGGAGTCAAATCACATGAAAATTAGATGAACTGCTCAGTAACGACACCAGAATGAAAGAGTCCATGAGGCCAATGGAAAGGCAAAGAGACTGAAAGACTGAAAGGGAGCAGGATAGTGAACTGTCTGACTGTCTGGTGTCCACACAGAGCTGCATCTTGTCCACTGGTGGCTGTGGAGGATTCATTAAAGTCCACATTCACTCCCCCTGCACGTGAGTTACAGGTCCCTACAGCCGGTGTCTCTAAAGCACCACAGATCATCCCACTCCTCTCTTGCCCATCTGGCCGCCTGAATCTAACAAGGGGTGTCCTCCACTTATAAGAGAGTATAGAGAGAGGGAGGAAAAGTTAAAGACTAGAAGATCCCATCAGATTCTTCGTGGTCTGTGGGCTCCAATTATTCAGAGCTTATCTTTTCAGCTTGGCTGATCTCCAAATGAATAAAGTGCGGGTCGCATTACTGCTGGCCGGGTGCACCTCTAAAGAGGCTGAGGGAGGATCAGGACTGTGGGTTATGGTGTCAATCTGGCCCTGACCCCCAGGGTTAGGGAGGTGACGTTATGTAGTGACAGCGCCCAGGCATCCCCTTGTAGCACCTCTGTCTGGAAAAATGCAAAAGGGCAATCACATTAGAAGAGGTTCCTTTCAGTTTTAAAGCACAAAAAAAGAGAGAAGGGTGAAAAATCTAATCACAAAGTGACTGACTCTTGACTGAAAAAAGTAAAAGTCAGAGGGTTAAGCTGGCACAGTGAGTACTGGTGTCAAGAGCTGCATCAAATGGTCTTAAAGGAACCAACAAGAACCAAAACAGATGGTTTATATGGACAAATTTCACATAAAACACATGCCAATACTATGTCTAAGTGACAGGAGAATCTCAGACTCCCATACAGGGATTTTTTAAAATCTTGTTAGTTTTTTTTAGAAACATAACTATATAGCCCAGTACAATAAATCTAAATCTTTCCATATTTATCTTCTTGTCATGGTGCAGGCTTTTATACTTGTGATTTTTCCACAGTTTAAAAGTGAACCAGACCGTTAGGCTGCACCTGAACTTATGCATGCAACTCTTCCACTCGTGTTCATCTCAACTTATTCACTGATCCTGACTAAGATTAAGTATGACCCTTAAATACTTATTATTTTAAGAGAGAGAAAAGATAAAGTTGACGAAATGTGTTTGGAAGCTGACATTTAAAAAATAAACCACATCGGTGCAAAATTTCAGGATGGAAATTCTCTCTAAACTATATATTTACCAGTGTCAAATGCATGTTTCAGTTTTTCAAAAAATATATCACTAGTAACCTTTGCAAGGGTTTGTTAGATGTAGGTTTTTGCCACTCCTCAGGGTCAAATGTAGTGACACCCCTGGTAGAGTCTCACCCTGCGCTTGGCACTGAGCCGGGGCACAATGGGAGGCTGGTGGTCCTTCGTTTCACGGCGGCCCTTCCATCTCTGAGAATCTGCAACCCTCAGATCTTCCGACAAGTGTTGCCGATGCCTCTCTTTTCTTTTGCCTTCATGGAGTTGGCTGGGAGATTCTCATGCCACCGCACAATGCCTAAACAAGCGGGTATGTCTAATTCAATTAAGTCCACAAGGCTGTGCCAAGTGGGCCCTGGTCCCGTGTGACAGGGATAATGAGCGGGCAGAGAGAAGGAGGAGAAGAGTGGTGGGTTGCAGGGGGCTTAAGAGGGAGACTTGAGCTCATTCAGACGTTCATACTTCATTCTTTTTATATTCCATTCAGGGCTTCATTGTGTCCATGATGACCCAGCTCATTTAGTGTCCAATGAAATATTTCGCATTCCAACATTGCTGTTCAAATGGGCTTGATGAGGGACGCTGAGAGATTGGGAATTATAAGTGGTGTGACCTCTGAATTCCTACACTTCAGCACTCAGAAATGTTTCCAAATCTGGGTTCTTTTCCACTGCTGAGGACAGAGTGTCACACAAAAGGTGTGTGGGAGACGGAAATCTGACTCAACGAGTGACTCCACAGTGTAGACACCTGGAGAGAGAGAGGCAGACTGTCTCTTTGGCATTTATAAAGCCTTTTATTGCCTCACAGTTCAACTAACACTCTCATGTGTTCTGCCACATACTTCAGAACTGCCCAAACTCCAATCCAAACTAAACTTTGTTTTTAATGTTGTAAATCCCTTCCAAGAAACTTTGAGTTCATTGTACCAGCATGTGTGGACAAAGAGGCGCTGCTTACTGTCGTAAAGATTTTGTCTAGCACGAGCTTTTCTTGTGGGAGAGAGTGAAAGAAACATTTCCCCTTTTTGCACAATACCAGTTTAGCCATAAACACAAAATATTAAGATTATCTTAAGAAAACAATCCTCCTGCTTCCAACCATAGATGGTAAAGAAAAGATCAGCGGATTTATCATGCTCGTAAACAACAAGTTGTCTCGTCACCAGTCTGTGTGCTGTGAAGTGTTTTGTGGCGTTTCTGCTGACTGAGCAGACGATGCAAAGGCATTGTAAAAGATAGGACAGTGATCTCCAGTCTCCTCGCCAAAAGTTTCATTTGCTGATGTCGGTAAGATGAAAGGCATTAGTATGAAATTTAGACTGCTTCATCACCAGCTGAAAATTGCCTGTGGGCACTTTAACTCAAGTGCTGTACAATGAAGTTGAAATGCAAGTTTTGAGGCCCCATGGAGTCAGCTAGCTACACAGCAAGCGGAGCTGACTAGCAGCTAGAGAAGC
>JAPZDX010000002.1:9352995-9376820 GCA_029783625.1 Naso annulatus | reverse complement strand
ATAAATATCCTTATTAAAAGGCTTAATGTGCAAGAAAAACCCTTTTCCGCTAATCAAAACTGTCACCATTTAAAATCTTGTTCTCTGTAAGGACACCACATGGTACAAAAGTCATTGTACTATTGGCTCACAAGCGTATGGCCATTTTAGACAGGTAAACAAAATAATCATTTTAGACCCAACAAAATTTTTTAAATAATTCATTCACAATCATACTAAATTTTTAGGGGAAAAGCAGTCATTTTACACCTTTCTTGTGAATGTATTATTTTTTTTAAATAATTCATCTACATGTAAGTGTTATCAGTATACCATTTAAAAACCTTTTTTTAATCAAACTCTTACATTTTGCAGTGGTGGATTTAAAAAAAGGACGTGTATTATTATTAATAATGAATTCACCCCCTTTCAGTTAGGAGGTGTGTGTGCTTTCCTCACATGTGAACGGTTGTAATGTACGATATGTCACCCGCTCAGTCAGCTGTTACAGTCATGACTGGGACGGACTCTCTTACCTCAGCTGTCAGAGGACACAGACTGGAGTGCAGGCACGTAGTGCTGAAAACCGAGACAGACGGTTGTACGTGATAACTTGACTTCACTCAATGAGTGTCCTCTCTAAGCTGCCTGTAGAGCTCTATCTGTGTTTGGCTGAGAAGGGAAATGAAAATACCCCAACTTGTCAAGTCTTTATGTGTATGTAAATCCCTCTTCTTAAATGTCCAATGACTCATAATTAAGATAATAAGTTACAAGCTACCACTATGGCATCCAAAGGTCAGCAGTGGCCTGCGAGGATTATCTGTACGTTACTATAGTCATTATTTAAAATATCAGTAGCATCAAGTAGCCTTGTATGTTTGAATAACGGTGATCTGTGCAGGTGCTGGAGTTTGACCGGGTCACAGTGGGCCACAACAGGAAGTCCCAACATATTACTGAGGGCTCATGCTCAGCTGTTAGTGTATTAGTGCCAATCAGAGGTGGAAAAGTACACGCATTCCATAAGTAGAAAGACAGATACTTGTGGGGAAAAAACACTCTGGTAAAAGTAGAAGTGCTGACTCAACTACTTTACTCAAGTAAACATCATGAAGTACAGGTTCTGAAATGTATTCAAAGTCTAAAAGTATCCCTCTGAAGGACGTTTTTACTGACCATTCCTGTGCAAAGCTAATTAAACCTTACGTCATATTAATATAAGGCAAAGACTATTAAACTTAAAGGTAGAATCAGTATGATTTGTCCAAGCTGTTACTTAACGCACCAGAAAATTAGATGATTGTTGAGTCTGGGATGGTAAAGTGTCCTGAGCGTAGCCAAAAGGCAAAAGGCATTAAAACTAAAGTAATGAGCCTGTTTTGAAAATGTTAGGAGAAAAAAGTATTTTAACACACATTTGTGTTAAAGGAAGTCAAGTAAAAAGAAAAATAAATACTCAAGAAAAGTACAGGTATCTGACAAATCTACTTCAGTAAGGTAACAAAAAATTGGTCTGCGTTACTTCCCTCTTGTGCCAATTATTACACCCTCGATCTTTGATCAACTGTGTGAGCAAACTTGATAACTGGAGGTGTTTTCAGTAGTACTCTTTCACTTTACTTTCTTTAAAGGGTTGGATGCCCCCTTCCTTCCTCTCAGACAGTCAGACATGTGTCTGGTTTGTATTGCGTTTGCTTCGTGGGTGCTGAAGACTGCGAACCCACAAGCTGGAGACGCCTGGAAGGCTGGTATGTGTGGTAACATGTAGCATTAATGTACTTTTACATAACAGAGAACCTGCACATTGCCTTAAAAGTCTTAAATTTTAGAACAATTGCCTCTTTGGTTACTATGTTTCCATTCATGTTACATTTGACTGAATTTCATGTTGAAATCAGTTTATTTCAGCTTTTTGAGGACTGTAAGGACTTCTGACTGTAAATCATCTAAAGCTATAGCATGAGACCCACACTATGTATTAAGATAAAATCAACCTCAAGAAAAGTTGAATTTTATCTGAATAAATAATTTCAGTTTTGAGCTGCAAAGACTTGCACATAGCATGACTCATGTCTCCTTTGTATCTTTACACAGTTCTGCTGGCAAACGTAAGTGCTCTGTCAGCCATCCGATACCTGCGCAAATACGTCAAGAAGGAGGCGTCAGCCAGTGAGAAGAAGTCGCATCTCCCTGCCCTGTCTGATTCCTGACGTCTCTGCCTCTAAATACTTCAAGCTAAAAATGAGACATTTTCCTGTGAACATTGGATAAGAGACAGCGCAGATACTGTAGTCCTTCGAGGAAAAATGCTTGATGTGCTGTTACATGTTTGTGTTACGTTTTTGCACTGTAATTGAGAGTTACATTTAATAGCATTTTTTTCCATTGTCATTTAAACACTTTTAATGCTTGAAAGCATTCACTTTAAAAAAGAAGTCATGGAATCACCAAAGGCAAGATGAGACATGTACATTTATTAGAGAGATAAGTTATGACATTTACGAAAAAGGTGAAAGCATGTGCTGAAACAAGATTAGAAGCAGGTTTGCTCAGAGCTTTATGGAGTTGAGAAGTGAGATGAAAATATGATAAACGGATTAACTTGAAGAGTTTCAGTCTGTATGTTTCCATTCCATTGCATTCATTTAGCTGATGCTTTTATGCAAAGCCACTCATTGTGTTACATATTCCCTAAAATAATATGCAGACATACTGTTTAGTTATTGTAACGTTTTTTTTAGGATTGATCTTTTCATGAAACAGCGTTACAAAAGTATAACTAATTCTGAGGACTATTCTGTGCCAGTTTCAGTTGTATATGTATGAAGGGCATTTTGTTTTCATGAAGATTAATTTATAGTAGATGACTGTACAGTGTTTTATCATGTCTTTGCTCTGTGAGCTGTTGATGTCTTTTAGGTTTAACTACAGTAAACAGCATCTCTAAGTTGTGTGCTGGTCTGTTTGTTCCAAAAACATTTCAAACACTAGAGGGCAGTGTGAGCTCATATAAGGACCTGGAGCGTCACAGGCTGCATGAGCTCAAGTTACAATACTTGATTTTCACCATGACACCACAGTTTGTTAAAATAGGTATTAATTACCATCATAAGATTATATCCTATTGCTAATATTTGCTTGTTTTGGCATTATTGCTGAGTATTCTTTTCCTCCTCAGGGTCAAACATTGTTCCAGCAGATGGCGAAGTTGAGTTGTAAATTATAATGTGTCCTGCTGTTCAACACAATTACACGCACAAGACTTTGACTCAGCTGAAAAAATTGTTTATCTCACAGCCCAGTTATGAATTTCAAAATGAACTTGGGGGCTCTGAAGAAACAAGAGTACATACTGGTTTGTGAGGACCTGGAAGGAGTGCATTTTTTGTTTGCTGTTGTTTGTCTCATTGGTTTTTTCATGTCCAGTTAAAATCTGTACTCATTTGATCTATGGCTTTTATTTCTAAATTCTTTGTTTAAAACAGCCATAGTTTTTACTAGTACTTAATCAGAAAATGAATAATTAAACCAGCAATGATTTATTCATGTATTTATTTATTTGTCCATTTGGAACATAATGTTTGCAACATTTTAGCAAACAGTTGCTTATTTGCAAAACCAGCTGATTATCAAAGAGTGCATAAACAATCATTTGTAGTCCTGGTTGTGTTCACCTGTCCAACATTTTCTGTTAGGTGTTTGTCTCTTTAGCAGCTAAATGCTCCACTATGTTCAGTGGCTAGTTATTAACTTCATCTGCCGATTGATGTCGAGCAGGTAGTGCACTGCTGCCTGCTGCAGCTGTAAATGAAGCTATGAGAACAAACAGAGGGAAACAAAATCTAAGCAATGAGCTCAAATTTGCTATAAAGCTCCTTAAAGCTGAGGTGGTGATAATTCTCCAATTCTCACTATGAGCATCACATTGTTTCCATATTGCCTTAAAAATATAGATCATGACCACCTCAGGACTATCATTAGAGAAGCACAAAAGCTACATAAACTTTGTTGTTCATTTTTCCAGCTTTATTTCCAAATGTAGTATAAATAAACACCTCAAACAAAAATGAAAAAAGGAAGCCACACAGGTATATGTACACTGAAGCAGTGATAGCAATATTAGCACCTTTAAGGCAGTGAGTTGAAGCCATCTGTTTGCCTCGATAATGTAACATGATAAAATAATAAACTACAATATATACAAAAATATACATCCTTTACTATAAAAAGTCCTGATGGAATGCTTTTTATAGCTTCAATGAGAAACATAAGACAACTGGACAACATGTTAGAAAATACTTTAAATATTAAAAATAAATGGAGATTCTTGCACTACATTTGAAACCTTTAGTGCAATTTTATAATATATTAAAAAAATAACATTAAAGCTACACAGTATGTACACCCTGCTGTCTTCTCTTACGAATGCTACATATCAAATCGACAGTTGAAGTCTGTCTTCTATCACTTTCATAATGTTTTGTTTTTAGCCTGCTTCGCTTCATACCTGCTCTAATCATTCAGTCCTCTGCTCTGTTCCGGGGGTTTGTCTGTTCATACTGTACACAGCAGGAGCAACACAGGCTGCGCGAGTTGGCTTTTATTATCTCTTTGATAGAGATCTGCTGTTTGCACACGTCCAGACGAGTGCCGGCCTATTGTTTTGTTTTATGACCATCTCTGCTGGGTTGCCATGGCACCGAGGCCTCTGGCCCCAAAATCTAATCCTGTCCAGTGTGTCGAAATTCCAGACGTTGGCTGAATCATTCCAGTGTCACAGTCGTACTCCCAAATGTTGTCATAGTCCATTTCCTGGTCATCTGGCTCTGTGGGTTCGAGGTACGAGTGGCGATCTATAGGAGCGAGAGAAGATTCAATGAAAGACAAACCTCGCCATGACTAAGTAAACATGACCACAGTTACAGTGTACATATAGCGTGATTGGCCTTGTACCAACACATATTCATACTGTAAAACCGGTAGTGTAACATGCCACCACTGCACCACCTACATTTGCTATTTATGTTCTCTGTCTTCTCGTACAGAAACATGCAACTTGTCAAATGAAACATGTAGGAACTTATCTGTATATCAAATTGAAATGTAGTCATCAGGTAAATTCTACTTGTGTTTTTTCTTTGTAATGACAGAGCCTGCAGATGTAGTAAACGTGTAACTATGCACAGTTGTGTGCCGTCAATCACAGTGCAGGAGTAAATCTTGTCTATGAAACAGTGTTCTCTTTCACTGGGCTTCCCCCACATGGGACATCTGCACAAATGGTATTTAGAGCTGCAGTAAGCTCCATTTCATTGGCACATTTGCGCATTTCCTTTCTATGGCACTTTCAGTTCAGTAGCCCTCAGCCTTCTGTCTACCTGCTGACAGAGCCAAGAGTTCAATCAATCCAGGGAGCATGCAGTGTTTAATTTAAGGTGAAATGGACTGCGAGCAATGTTCTCTGTCCTTGGAAGGCGGCTGACTGTGTTGACTTTCATAACTGACACTTTGGAAATATGACGCTGCAGTGTTTCCGAATTAGACAGAGCTCCAATTGTTTCTCACACATACATTTGATTTAGCCATGTCTTTCAAGATGAAAAATGTTTGATCAAATGATTTTTTTATCAGGACTAGAAGCAACTAATCATTTATTATAAACAAACAAACTTGCAATCAGTCCACACACAGGCACACCATACATAAACAGAGGAAGGTGTCATCAGGCTGTTGATTGCATGCCTTCAGTTCTTACCTGGTGAATAACCGAAAGGCATCTGAGAGGCGTTCCCAGCAGAGCTCGACAGGAGAGGAATCTGTGAACAGATGTGAAAACAAAAGAAAGTTACTTGCTGTGATCAGCTCTAACAAACATTCTCGTTACCTAAAATATATGTTTCATCTGTGGCACCTGTTGAAATATCACCTGCAGAACGAGTACATACACCCACTGTTGCACTTTGCACTACAGCATTCCAGAGACCGGAGTGTCATGGGAGACGGGTATCTGTGTGTTTCTCACCTGCTCTTGCAGTTGGCCGGGCGCTTGCAGCAGCTTCAGCCTTGAAACGGCTTCTGCTCTCTGCTCTGCTTGGCTTTGAGGGGTCTCCATCTCCAGGGCCAGAGCGTGTCCCTGGGAGTTGGTCAGGACCAGGCTTCTCCTGCAGCGCCTGCCCATTGGAGGGGTGCGGAGCTGGAAGTGGGAGGGTAGGAGCTGGGTGCCCTGCTGGTGGAGCTGAATCGGCTCTTGCCAGCTCTGCTGCTAAAAAACAGAGGAGGGAGCATGTTAGATTTGGACAGGTACAGTTATGTGAATCAGGAGCTTCAGTGATTAGTAAAAAGGATAATTTTGCGTGATAGCCAAAAAGATCTTTGGTCAAAAAGGGCAAAAAAAAAAAAAAAAAAAACTCCTTTTAAATAATCAGATAAAACTGAGCTGGTCTGAGGAGGTTTAACCCCGAATAGAGAGACATGTAGTTTCACCAGCAGTTAAATCTTACATGTGTGTGTTTGAGGTCATTCACCAGAGGTGGAAACTCCTTCAGATTCCTGCAGGTGGATGCATTTACAGCACACTGAACATGTGCGTACGTGTTTGTGCACAGCTTGATATCAGACGGCTACCTAGCTGTAAATTGAACCTATGGATCCTGTTTCTCTGACCCACTTACCACTGGCCTGGCTTCATCCAGGGAGTAGATTTCGGGGCTGCAGGGCTCATCGTACAGGGGTGACAATGGCGGCCGGGGGGCGCACATGTCCGAGTGGCGCTGAGGGGCGTTCAGGGAGTAGCTCAAGGATGTCTGAGGGGTGCTCCAGCTGTTAGACTGATAGCAAAAAGAAACAAAGAGATCCACAAGTAAGTTTAAGAAAACAAGTGATGAGTAGACAAACACTTGCCAATTACTCTTCTGCCTCTTTTTTCTCTCTCACGCTCTTGTGGTTCACAGAGGGCAATTACTGAAGCCACAGTTGAGGATCAGATTACTAAGAGCAAGTTTTTTACTAATGCCAGTCTTGATCTGCATCTGCTGGCACAAAGCTGCTTTTACCTTCTAATGTTGAGAATAAAATGTGCTCCTATCTGCCACAGCGATGTAGGCACAGCCACTCCAAACAGGAAATGTTTTGAATTGGTGGCTTACATTTTGTTATTGAACTACTAGAGTTTCATTCTTTGAACCATCAAGAAGATTGATCTTTTAACCTCAGTTTTTCACAAATGCCAGAAAGACATTTGTTCACACCATATTCATCATGACCCCTCTCAGCTGACTGCTTCGTGTGTCTATTTTGGTTGCTGTGCACATGACATGTGAAAAGAGTCAGCAGTCTCAAGGGAATATGTGGTTATCACGTTAGACGTCAGACTGAATTACCTTGACAAGCGGGGCTTTCTCCAGCCGCTGTGGACTGACGCGATGCAGGCCAGCGTAAGGTGTGCTGTAGATCTGAGAAAGCACTGAGCTCTCGACAGGCTTGAGGTAGGAGCCCTGCTGAGGGGAGGAGTAGCGCACAGACAGAGGTCTTAAGTCGCGTTCAGGCCTGGTGTGGGAAGACATGCTGTTGGTCCTGCTGCCCAGGCGAGCAGTCTCTGTCGAGGATGGGCGACTGGAGCTGTACTGTGGGGACAGCAAACACACGTGGGAAAAAAAATCAGCCAAGATTTGGGGCATTATGACAAGAATTAAACCTCTTAGTTCCTAGAGAAAAACCCATTACAAACTTATTCACTCTCTAAAATACTAGATTCCTGTTTTTAAGTTTGCATAGTCATCTGAATGTGAGAAAATGTCTCAATCAATATAACTGAGAGAAAGGTTCTTTAGGTCAGGAAGAACAACATTGTCCTCTGGGCACTAAGCCCACTCCTTTTTAACAAAATTGAATGGGCAGTCGGCCTGCACAGTGCCTCCCAAGGGAGTGTGGTCAAAAGTCCTGATAATGCAGAGTGTAGTATTACAGAGACTGAAGTTAACAAGCAAAATTAAATGTGAAGATATTGTTTTAAGAAAATTCCTGACTTATTTATAATGAAAATAAAAACCAGGAGAGCCTGAAAATCTCCACCTGAGCCTTGGTAACAGAAGCAGTTTGGTCCCTGGACCTTGTTTAATAATTAACTTTGTCAAAGAAAGGCGTTTCTGCTCACTTCAGCTGCAGGAAACACAAGTTCTATTCAAGCAGTTTAAACTAACTCTACCACGGTAATATCTGCAGATACAGTAATCTTGGTGTGTTTGTGTTGGTGTATTTGTTTAGGAACACTTGAAGCCACACACAGCTGACTTACACAGAGGGGTTCAGAGTATCCCGGCGAGAGAGGGTTGTCTTCATGAATAGGTAACTGAAGGTTGTGGGACCCGCGTCCACTCGGTGACTGTCTGAACTTAAAAGAATCACTTCGTCCTTGGCTGTTTCCACTCCATCTGTCAAACTGTGGAGCCTGGACATAATAGCACACAAAATATTACAAATTAAAATATTTAATTTAGAACTGATAAAGATTTTTTTTTACACTTCTATGAACTGTTGACAGAGCAACAGTAGTAACAGCTGTAAATCATTTGAAAGTCATGCGGCATGTTAATTTACAAAAGAGGCAGGGCCATTATGTCTGCTTCTTTATCACATTTCCTCATACTTCAATCCACTCCACCAGCAGTTCACAAACAGCAGCTGTGAACAGTGTGATTGTTTTTGGCCTGTGAAAGGAAGGAGGGTGAGCCTCACCTCTCTGTTCGTGGGGGTGTAGATGATGTCATACACGGGGGGCGGGGGGCTGAGAACGGGCACATAAGCAGCTTTGAAATGCTGGATCCAGTCGCAGAACTCAGCCCTGTCCAGACACGACACCACTATGGGGTTGATTAGCTTCCCTGGGAAGAGAGGAGGGGGGGTGGGGGGGTGACAAAGCCTGTCATTCGGTCCACTCACTCACTTGAATGTGCAATAGTCAGATTGTCATTCTGGGGATAAAACCAGCTCATTCATGGAGGGTTACGCTCCGTGACGTTAGCAGCCTCATGGAAAAGACCACTTAGCATCAAAGCATGCATAAAAATGTACACTTATTAAAATGCCTTTAAAATGTCTTTTTAAATGGCTGCATGCTGAAGAGGCTGATCGCTCATTCGGTGTATTTACCTTCAATCTTAAAGGTGTTGGGCTTGACATCTTGGCAGGGTGTGGTCACGGTGATCATGTTGAGTGGAAGTTTGCCCTGTAATCATAATGACTCGTTAACACAAATTCTAGATACACAACTCTGGATGAGATAAGTTAGTGAGGTCAGTGTTACCTTATAGAAGAGCCCATCATTCTCCTCTGATAGGATGATCAGCGTCGATGGATACATCACCAGCAGTCTATCACTCTGTTCCTGTGGACGCAAGATTAGAGCTGCTATGAGTTTTACAACTTTATGAGTTTTAGTTGTGTGTGTTTTTCTGCAGCAATGGGACAGTATGTCATTAAAATCTATTAGCAGTATACAGGTGTCATTTAATACCATTTAAACATCGTCAGTGTCTTTAACCTGATTTTTCATCATCAAATTAAGCTTTGATTCAAAAGTACAATTTACAATTGTAAGGCAAAATTAGATTTTTTTTTCTGTGTGAGGTCATTTTTTTCTTTTCTGCAATGAAAGAAAATTCTCAAGTCTGGCGCAATAAATGTAAAAGCAAATTAAATTAAAGCTTCATTTAATATTTAACTTTCAATCTCTGGAAATTTGTCAAATTTTTAAATTGTAAAAGAAGGAATGCTTAAAAATGTTGAAGGTAAGACAACTAGCCCTGATAACTCCCTTTTTTCGGATAGTGAGGATAAGACTATAAAATACAAGCACCAGGGCTGTCGTGAGACCTGGAGCAAACATAAGAAAATGCACCAGCATTATCCTTTAATAGTCGGTTGAGATTCACAGTCAGTTTAAATCCCAGTAAGATCTTCAGTCTCACCAGTCACTGGGGCATTTAAAGGTGCGGCAGACTGAGAGGTTATGCTTCCTCTCCCTCTCGGAGGGTGTGTCCGGACAGACAGCTGACATTCCAGCTGTGAGGTGAGTCGAGTCACTGCGTGAGCCAGGCAAATGCCTCTCACACACCCAGGCCCTAAATCTCACACACTTCAATCGGGCTACCGCTGATTCCCACAGAGAATTAAAATGCCGATACCCATGCAAGCTGTGTCATGTTGTTTTCATTGGCTGCCACGTGATGCTGTATCGGCATTATTATGTATTTTTACTCGTGTCTGATTTGGTTAACACAGAGTTGTATATTATTCATCAGTTAGTTGCAGGTGTAAGAGAGAGAAAAAAAAAACAGTAGAGTTACAGCTGTGGGTTGAGGCGCCATTTCCCGTGATATGGACTCCACCCTTTTCACTCACTCCTTATGTTGTTGAGGTAATGTTTGTGTTGCGCAGTTTAAAGAACTAAATGAGTCACCTGGATTTAGAGCTGATTGGATCCTGATTGTATTCATTACGTGAAAAAATTCCCAGAGTTTGTAAACATGTGCGTATGCATCATGAGTTACAGTCTGATCTACTGTATATTTCCCTAAATAGTCAAGAGCAGAGGGCGTGTTTACTTTTGTGTGATCCGACTTAGTGATTCACTCTTAATAAGCAGCAGTAACGTCGTACCTGACAGGGCAGGTGCTGCAGTCGGACTTTGGTGACATAGGTGATGGCGCCCAGGCTGTCCCTCTGTGAGCCCTCCCACTCATAGATGGGCTCTCTGTTGACGGAGTTCCTCAGCTCCTCTCTGCCGTCAGAAGTCTCTTCCTGGTTCAGCTACAATGAATTCACAAAAAAAGAATCATTAGCAAAGTCAATATAAACAGAGCCCTGCCTTTCAAAAGCAAATTTAAACATTATGATTAGTGTTTTTTCATAGAAATTCACTCTTGTTTGATCATGTTAAAGGCTCCTAAGCTGAAGCTTATTAAATATCATGACTTCAGTTATTTTTTTCTCTGTCGTGACACATCTTGGTTCATGTGTTTCAACAGCCATTTCCCCACCTGTGGGTGTGGAGTCAGCACTTGAACCCTTTGCAGATGTGAGAGTTAGTTTGATGTAGGTGGTGATGCGGTCAAGGCCGCTCCTATCATACCGGCCTCAGGGGAGAGCCAGCAGTGACCTACTTGACTCACCAAAACTACACACTCACTCTCTCACATACACACACACACACACACACCCTGCTTTATCAGAAGTGGTTGAAGCCATTTTTTCTTTTCCTTGCAAATTTACCAGGGGGATTAAAAGGTGACCACACTCAAGCGTTAATCTTTGTCGCAGCACAATATCGAGTACTGATGCAGCCAGGAAGATAAGCTGTTCAGAGTAGGTTGGCCTCAACACTCAAGTGTTGATAAACTTACTTTCACTCTTGTGTAGTTTTCAGGTGCAATAGCAGTTCCTCCATTGGCTTCAATATTTTCCTTAAGCAGGCCAAACCATAGGTCCATTTCTTCCTGGTTGGCACAGTAGACGATGATGGGGTTAAGACTGACACCTGCAGGGAACAAAGGTCACAAGGTCAAAAAAGGCAGCGTGTCACCCTAGTTTCTCCATCTGAGCCTTTTTTTCCAGACAGCTTTCTGCCGTGACAGTGAATCATTTGTGATGTTCACAATCTTCCCTCTGTTTGTTTAGGACATGTTATGTAATATGTACAATAAATGTTAACACATGTTCGACACACGTAAGACCTCTTGCAGAAGATCCGTCTTGACCTGCCATTTGGCATTTAATAGTCACAGCAGACTCTCCCTCCCACACACTGCTTAACCCAGAGGAATGGACAGGGGGATGAAAAGACCTGAAATCTTCCTGTATCTGTCAGTATCCCACATACCACAGATAACCAGCAGAGATAGCCTGTTTCATTCCAGTCCCAGTGCTTTGTACTGTAATTGTCGGGACCCATAGCTCACTTACTGCCTCTTAATAAGCAGTCATTCTGGACTCATCTGTTCACTTCTCCTTCATTCCAGCTCTTAGTTGCAGACTTTGACCCAGGCACTCCTCTGAAGAACTATGTTTTTTGCTCACACAACAAGACTTTTTCCCTGACAAACTTTCAGTCGGTTTACACAGTCCTTAACTACTATATAAAGCAATTAACTGTCATTATCTAACTTTCACAGCCACTAATTCAAACGTGTGAAGGCCTCCGGGAATTTTTACAGGCCGTCTCGAGCTGCGCTGGCTTTGTCTCTTTCTTACTCACCAGCATCACTTTAAACTAAGGCTGATTCATATTTTCTCCTCAGTGAGAGGAAGGCATGGGTCTCACGCAGGAAATCTCTATATCGCATCTCTCACTTGACTCAGGATTAAGTCATGTTTCCTCTGCTTGTTTCCTGTAAGTGCTGCCTCCCATTCGGTAAATAAAGGTTCACGCAGAACAATGAAAACAACAGAAATACAATACCTCAAAATAACAAGCTAAAGCCAGGAAATTGCCTAAGTCTAATATGAGAAAGCAACACCAAAGAGTGTCAATATTATCATGGCAGAAATCTTTCACCTCGCAATGATAAAAAACTATAAACACAGAAACCTTATACTCTTCATGGCTGGGACTGACTTTTCGCACAGCAGACCTTTCCCAGGCGAGGACCATTTATTGCAGTAGCTTATTCTGACTTAATGAAAAAACATCAAGTTTAGGTTATTGTCCGTTCAGAGTTCAAAGGCTAAGTGGCATTTCGACATTAACCTGAGCACTTTTTGGAATGTGCCATAGATTACATGCAGTGACAAGGCTAAGAGCGGTAGCTTGGCTTTCCGCGCAACAGCTGGGCCCACTGAGGTGCACCTGTTGTCTAACAAGCAGGGCCTTTGAGGCCGGTTTGTCCCTTTGACCAAGGGTGAGGGGGGCCCAGCTCTAGTTAGTCTTGGGGTTGAGTGGAGGTGAAGAGGGTCGCGGCACCTTTGAATCACTGGAATGTGACAACATTGGAAATGCTGCAGCTTGAAAATAGCATAAGGTTTCTTGCTCTTTTTTTTTTTTTAAATAATGAGAATTTTTACTTTGATCCATAACTGATGAGGGTGGCAAATATAGCTGACCACCAGCGTTGGTTAAAAAAAAAAAAAAAAAAATTTAAATTGTGATAGATTAAAATCAATATGTTGAGATAAATAGGAGCCTGAGACCAAGACTCTTGCTCCAGCTTCAGTCTGTTTCTCTCGTTTAAGTTTCTCTCATCTGTTTCTGTCTTTTAAGTTTGAAGTAAGCCTCTGGCTTATAATCATCCAGCTGGACTAGCTGCTTGAGTTTGAGTGGTTGATAAGTTAAATTCAACACAACCAATAAAACTTAAAATGGATGATAACAACATTCCAGAACTTGGTGCCAACACCCACTTGTGTCCTTTGCCGAACTTACCGTTTATTTGAAAGGCGAATTCCTGGGGTTGGCTGTGGTTGCAGTTCTGCTGCAGGTTGCAGATGGTGAGTTCTTTCAACGGCAGAGTTCCCTGCACACAAGGCAACCAAAAAGGTCTTTTAACACACCAGAAACATGCTTAGCAACAAGTTCACTTTACTGTTCTGCTCAATTTGAATTTTAACAAAGAAATTAATCACTGTGGCGCTGAGGTCAGACTTATAAATGATGTATTCATGTCTGCCTTGGATTTGCCGTCATCTACATTCTGACTAATGCTGTGTTCAGGTGCTGAGCTGTCTCATTTTGACATGAGAGCTGAACTCTCTACAGACACACTAAACTCATGATTAATGGCTGCTCAAGCTTTATGAGACAGATTAAGATGCATAATTATGCTTTCTGTTTACAAACACTGCTGGTTGATAGGGTGCACTTGTCAAAAGATATGATGACAACATTAACCTCTGCTCAACAGGAATATTTAAACAATTTGGGAAAAAAAAAACAACCCTGAGGTATTAGCTTATATTGAGGTGCTTATTTGAAGGAAGGCTAAAATTAAAGGAAGGAAGGAAGGTTTTAATGAAACTCACCTGGTATGTTAATCCGGTTGTGTTGTTTGAAACAAAATGAAGGTGTGTCTGGAAGAGGTCCAGGTAGCAGTCATGTACATCCTGCAGAGACAGTATGAGACGTTAAAGGGCGGAAGAGTAACACATGCAGATACAGTGTTGGCTAAATTAGTCCTGTTTTTGAAGAATTACTGTCTTGCACGAAAACTACAATTCTTGTATTCATGTTTGTAAAATCGACAGTGTGTGCAGGTTTTAAATCCAACCAAACAATGTAGCTGCTAAAATCACTAAGTTTTTTGCACATTTGTAATAAGAAAACGAATAGTTTAGTGCTCATGAAATTAAAACCTTACATGCACACAGTCACATGTATGGATGTTCATGTCTCCCTCTCATGTCTGTTAGAGGAAAGAGTCACTCAGCCTTATAAGCTAGTTAAGATTAATTACTCTTAAATTCACTACTGGAAGTTAGATCTGATAACTTTATTTTATACTGAAACATCTTGTTCTTGTATCATCTGCTGATTCATGGAGCACTAACAGGACAGATTCTGCTTTAGGACAAGTTTAGGTTTGACAAGGATTCGTAGAAATTAAGGAATTTCTTCAGTGACCACAAAAGGCAGTAAAAGTCAGCCAGTCTCAAGGGTTCATGGGTAACTATGTGTCAACACTTCCTTTGTGGTATTACTTTCCATTTCAATACAATGTGTTCTTTTGCCGTCATGACGGGATTCCTTCGATCAATCGTTTCTTTCTACTTTTTGACAGCTGTTTCATCACAACTGTGACAAATTGCAGTTCCCACAGTGAGGAGCCGGTGTGTCCTCTATCAGTTCCTGGGATCAGAGAAACGCTCTCTACCCTGAGGTTTTCTCCCAGAGATGTTTCACAATTGCAGCAGAAGCGAGCATGTCCAAACACAGGCTGCCGTCCGCTTCGTGCACAACCGATTGTATTATTCACAGCTAACCACCACGTCAATGCCAGCTGCAAGTTTCCCTGTTTGGTGGCCGCAGAACAACATCCTGTGACTCCCAACCTGTTTGATTTATTTTGACACTCACTGGGTTTGCATAGATGACTGGCATGATGTGTCATTGTAGGTTTGGTCATTCTTTACGACCTCATTAACCACAATAAGGATTGTGCAGCAATAGGTTTGTTTTTTTCTATTGTTGCTCTCCTGATATTTCAACACAGAGTCATTAAAAAATCATTTTGTTCACCTGGCAGTGCAGGAAGCGGAAACGAACTTTGGAGCTGTGAATCATGCGTCCATAATTCTTCACATTGATGCTGCTCTTCTTCCAGCCGCTGGCTGGATCGTAGGGAGGATCCCATTTTATGTTCTCTATCGTCTGCAGATCTTTATGGGACATTTCCTGTGGACAATCATAATGTTAGTGAATATTTAGACATGACACCATAAACCACTTATACCTGCTGTCAAAATCAGTCAAAGGTGGCAATAAAAAACAAATCACACATGGGCCGACAAGTGTAGGAGAGCAGTTTTGTCTGGTGTGCAGACAATTGAGCTTCCTGTTTTCGTCTTCTCCTTGTGTTGACCGGGGTTCTTACCTTCCTGGGGGTGACAGTGCACAGGATATTGATGATGCTGTTGGACTTCTCCTGTCCCTCTTGGGGATTCTTCTTGCGAAACAGGCGACTGCTGTCCAAGAGAGAAGAAAAATCGTGTGTTACAGCTTACTCTCCAATGTTTACCATTCATCCTATGTTTGCTCTTCAGTTAACTTCCCGACGGCAGTGTCAACAAGGACCATTTCCTGTTTATGGGAGTTGACTGTCATCTGCTGCTGTTGTCTGATGGGGAGTTGACCTAAATACAACAGTCTTTGTGATCTACTGTTTTGCATTTCAAATTCAGGGTCAGTACCTTTTTTCTGTTTCAACCCTTTGTTCCCGTAGAAAAAAGTTCAGTTTTCACAGCAGATCAATAACCATATGTGTCTCGTGTCATATAAATTAACCAGAGCCCTTTCCTTTGTCCTAATTCTGTCAATGCCAGCAGTTTAAATGATAAGAACAATCAGGTCTTGTGTTTCTGATAGTGAGGATATGCATAGGAAAATCAGCATTCAATGTCCCTCTTTGTTTTGCATGACCCTCATCTGTTACCATTCGTGTCACATCTTCATAAGGAAGCTCCCTCACTGCGATGATAAGGCTTAGAGACTGCTTTTACAAACTCAGCTTGCAGTTTATCTGCTTATCTGGTCATATGTATGCCAAAGTGCTCAGTGCAACAAAGCAGGCTTTTGTTGGTGCGGTGGGAATCAAGGCCTGTCTGATCAGGAAGTCCATGTCCAGCATCAGTCGTTGATTGGTGTTAAGTGAGTAATGCTCTTTCACTGCTATCATCTCTTACATTGCACTCATGTACAGGGAAAAGTGTGATGATCATGCATGCTAATGCAACTCTCAGTTGCAAAGTGAAAGAGAAAAGTCAATAATAGACAGGTAGCAGGACTGTACACCTCACATTTTCCAAGTCACTGCCGTGGCATTCATCGGCTACTCACTCTTCTTCTCTGTGGGGAATACCTGAGCCTGGCCTGATTCACTAACACAAAGAGTAAGTAGGGAACACAGAAAACTAGAACACTGAACGCATTGTCCACGCTGACCGTTCTCCCAATGTGGAAGGTGTATCAGAGTTCAGGCATGAGCCGTTGGGTTTTGAAACCCAACATTTTTTTAGAGTTGCTTGCCTCTGGTTTTATTTGAAAAACCAAAAGCTGCATGGCACGTTTGACCAAGCCTGGCCCTGACTCATCACACAGCACAGGGAAGAAGAGGCTAATCAGAATCAGATGTGGTGGTCCAGCAGAGTAGGCTGTACCATGGGTAACATGCCCAGGCATATAAACCTGGAGAATTGAAGAAAACCAGACAGAAAAATAAGTACTGTAACCCATCAGTGTCCGTCAGTTCTTGCACACATGGTCGAAGCCATCAGGTCTGATCACTACAAGTTTTTAATTGTATCAAGACTTCTAAACCACATATTATCTGTTATTAACTACAATTGCCCATTTGATCATGATAAAGAGTGCAGTCAGGTCCTGATTTTGGAGGGAAACCGGATTCACTGACAGCTGGCAGATCATCTTCACAGAGATGTAAAGAGGAGGCAAATGGTAACTGGATCATTGACACCGTTGGCCAGACGGGCACCACTCAGGCACGACTCTGAAGCTATCCTGTATTACCATATGATCCTGACCATGGCCTCCCAAAATTCACAACCTTCGTTTCACCCCTCTGCTCAAACCCTGAGAAATACCAAGAATTCCTTCCAGCTGAAATACAGAGTCTAAAATAACAAACGGCAGTCTGGGGCATGACATGTGCTTTGTATAGAGCAATCACACTCACTCAAGAACAGTGAGAATATCCAGACAAGCTGTATTGTTCTTACCTGTTTCTGCGTATGAAACTCTTGCTGGAGAATCTGAAGTTGTGTTGGGGGACACATGACATACTGCTCCCCATGCTGCCACTCTGAAGACAAACTGTACTCCTTCTGTGATGGACAAGTGTAATCCTAGAGTGCGGTGCACTCACTGCTGTAGTCAGACTCGTACTGAGGGGAGAAGTAGGCAGACTGAGGGCTCTATAGTCAGACCTGTGAGAGTGCGTCTGCCCAAAAGGGGTGGAGTTAGTGTGCTGTGTCAGAGGCTCTGTGTGTGTGTGGTGAATTGCACACCTCCTGTGAGTTGCCTCTGTCTGTTAAATCAATCCCAAGAACAGAAACAGGGGGGTTTGGGGAGAAGTGTGCCATTTCACACCTTCCAGAAGCCAAATGGACCCTATTGTTGGGTCATCACAGCAATGAGTGGTCACTAAGCGCACTGGATGGTGTGTGTCAATCAGATGGAAAGATGGGAGCTTCCACTGGCATGTCTGGACATGATGCCGAAAGACTTAAGTAGTGTGTTTATTGTTGACCCATATTCGTCAACCACATTGGTGTCATTTTGAAACTTAAGCAACTGGGAAGTTGTTCCTTGTTGTTTTCATTCTACTCAGTTGAAATGGAAACACACCGTAGATGTAAAATTAGCAAATCATCATTGTGATATTTAAACAAAGTGGGCGACTATATTAACTACAACATTGTTTTCAAATTCTGTAAATGTGAGATTCGCTGGAATGTTTTTCTTTAGCCTTTAATTACCTTTATGGCTGTTGTCTGTCTGTGGGATAGGAAGAAAGTGCAATTTAAACAGGATGCTTGTGTATTTAAAGGCTTTATTTTCATAAGGCATGAGGTGTATGCAAACATATCCTGTTTGCATGTAAGGAGCATTTCTCTCCATGTACCTTAAAAGTGAAACCTTTTCTGACAAAAACCAGCCTAAGTATGTGTAAAGACAGCTTTTCTTTGACTGTGTTAACATTTTCTTCCAAAGAAATGAAGAGTATAAATATGACAGGTTTTGTGAATTATTTTTATAATCAGTTTTAGGTTTCAATGCTTATGGCTCACAGTATAGAAAACATGTAATTTTCCAGGATTGGTCTCCTTAAATAAACAGTGACAAGTTTTATCAATCAGACTGAGGAGTCAAAGTCTCATGATCATCTTGTGTTGCTCATTGATTAAGTCATTGTCTGTGGCTTTATACGACTGTGCAGTCATAAAATGAAGCGCGCTGCTCACTGTCAGGTAATGCCAACCTGTTCAGCCGGATTGTTCAAACAGATGCACCTGAGGCAGCAACCGTCATCAGCCTGTTTAAACCAACTGAAGAGTGGTTGTCACTTTCCAGCCTTTTACATACTGTGTTACTGTTCTCTGGAACTCTGTTTAATGAGCCACGTATCTCATGGCAAGTAATTTAATCAATGACGAATACAGATCGAACAGCATGGGGTTCAACTGAATGTAAAACGTCTTGGTCAGTGACTGACAAGATCTAAAGGTGACCAAAGACATTGTCTTTTATCAGATCAGTAGATGAAGTTAAGATGCAGAAAATGGCTGCCTGTGTTTTATCTGTTCTCCCTGCATCAGTTTTTGTCCATCAATCACATGATTGGCCCTAACTGGGGTTTACTTCACAGAATGTAGAAAGCAACGTGTGAAACACGCCTCCAACAAGTACAGACATGTGAGATCAGCGGCATGGCCACCAGACACACTGTGACATGAAATCTGTCCAATGTTTCACAACTTGGGTTATTTTAAGAATCTCAGGAGGATAAAAATGTCACAATCTTTTTGTAAATTATCCTCCAATAAGTGACAGTGATCCTATAATGATATGAAGTCATGTTAACCAGTGTTAAGAACCAGAATTGACTGATTATTTGGTTACTAAATTGTAACAGTTCGATCATCAGTCAAATAAAAATAATACCAGTAACGTTTAGATATCATTTGGTACTTCACATTTTTATGTCATATTATTTATTTATTATTTATTGTTATGTCCTGGCAAAAATTGTCATTTGTGGAAAAGTATGTTTGTAAAAAAATATATTCTTCTTTTCAAGACATCTAGGGGTGAGTAATGGATACACAAAAAAAAAAATTTTTGCTGTGAAACATCGATAAATTGAAATTTGGTCAAATGTCTTATTTGTCCTAGATTGTATTCTCTTTTACCGAAATTTTAGAAGGTGACATTGCCATGACATTGCAAAGCCAACATGATGCGAGGTTGAACTGCCACAACACAAAAGTGCAATGTTTCTGTTTTTATTAACATTGAAGATATTGTCTACAGAAAATAAATCAAATGTGAATATAGAACTGGACAAAAATATCCCACTTGACAACTTCAGCTTACAAATAAAAAAACAACTGACATACTTTTGATCGTATCTGTGACTTCCTCTAAATCACTGTTGTGCTGGTATTTTACTGAGTAATTCATCTGATTACACTGTGATCGGCAAATTCAGCCTTGAACCATTTCTTTGTATTCTTGCAAAAGCACCTTTCCGGCCTGGTTGTAGTTCATCATGGAAAACCAGGATAAACTTAATAACCCTCGGAACCAGCCCGATGACTCACCTCTCGTTTGCAGTTATCCTTAAATATTAAGGAAGCAGCCAACAGAGAAAAACAAGGGTTTTTCTCCTATGACATAATACTTGTTTCAGGTAGATGTTTCAGGTGAAGTGAATCATGCAATCTTCACCCAAAGCACAATTATCAGTGAGGATGTGCCTCTTTAGCAAATACTTCCCCGTACATTTCTCAGGAAAGCATTACAGTACATCAGAAATAAATTCCAGAAGAGATAGACAGTTATATATATATGCCAACCAAAATGTAATAAAATAATAAAGAACAGATCATAAATGATCTGTTACAACCTTAAACTTACTATTTTTTCACCTATGCTTGCAGTATTAAGAGTGAAATATCTCAACAAAATATTAGATGTGTTACCATTAGTTTGATCAGATATGTGAGGCCCTCAGAGAGTAAATAAAAACATGCTAAATGATGACTATGACTATTTGCTTGTTATTATGAAATCTTTTCAAAAGCTCTAAGGTGGCAAGCTGTGACACACACTGGTGTTTTAATAAGTTAATTGATTATCCTCTATTTAAGATAAATAATTGAGAGTAACAGACTCTCTATAGACTTTAGACTAATAGTGTTTAGTTTTAATAGCAGCAAACGGGTCCTCACTTTGCGATTAACCTTAGATTCCTGCATATAATAGATCTCATTCTTGCAGTCTTGTGTCACTGCTCAAGTAGGAGAAATTCTGAGTTCTTATTCAAACAGTTACGCTTTATCTAGAAAGATAACAGGATGTTCATTTTCCCACTTCACTTGTTTTTGTGGGGCTCACAATTTCCAAATGAGCTGTTTCTGAACACTAACCCACTTAGTTTTCCATTGTAAATAACAGCTTCATTATGATATATGTCAGTTTTTCAGTCTGTTTAATGTACAATATATCTCATTGAGCCCTTTTTGCTGTAATCAGAACATTAGCAAGTGTGACAATGTAGGCTAAATTTAATCTTGTTTATTTCATTTTTTTATTAAATGTTTTATGTTTTAAGATGTAACACATCTGTTCAAATGAAGAAACCCAAATTAAATTTTATGATATTATTCCCTCCATGTGTGGCGGGCTTTATTTTGGCTCTCTCTGAGAAGTCACTTGCTTGTGTTTATCCAGACTCAGTGGGTGAGAGCAGAGGCGTGAAAGTCACACCTCAGGCCACTTAAACGGAGTCTGGATATGTGGCCCCGAACATCAGGTGTCCAACAGAGAATCTGACGTGCCAAAGTTCTCACACAGGATGACCATAAAGTAATCTTAATTGGACCCCGGCCCTTCTTTGAAGGCAAGATCAGTAGAAGTCAGATGAACTATTTCAGTTTTTTACATTTAGTAAGGTTAATTGCAGTTTTTGACACATACCTTAAGTTTACATGATTGTAGTAAACTATTGGAATGACCAGTCATAAGATTTTCTTATTTAGAGGGTAAAAAAGTGCCATTCATGTGGTGTGGCTGTTTAGAGTGTACCTGTGAAAACGATTTGATTCTAGCAAGCAGCAGTTTCTTGTGTACAGCAAACGTCATTATGTATTTTTTAGACTTTTAATGCACCACGTTCCTAAACAGGCAGTTGTAATCTGGCAGCAAAACGAGCAAAATATTAGGGCCTGACTGATATATTGGTTGGCTGATATTTTCAGCCGATACTGGCCTATTGGAGATATATCGGCAACTGTAATTTTAACTTTATTTCATCTCTCTTTTATAGTACTTGAACATGGCTTATGCTGTTTTTCCTTTTCAGCCTCGTTTACAATTTTTGCACCTTGGTGATTTTAACTTTTGTTTTTATTTTATTTTTAATTTTAACTTTACTGTATTTTTATCTTATAGTACTGAACACAGAATTTGAACATGTGTCATGTTCTTTGTCTACAATATCTTTGCACGGTATTTAGCTTTAACAGAGGGTGTGAGAGGGTGAGGGTTGGGGACGCCTTGTTTTTCTGTCATGTCATATCTGTGTGTACTGCTAATACTGGATGCCTGAATTTTCCTCGGGATCAATAAAGTATCTATCTATCTATCTATCTATCTATCTATCTATCTATCTATCTAGCTATTATTATCAGTGTATATGTACTTTGATACGCGCTGATATTTAAGTCTTAAGTCTTTTTTTTCTAATGTCTTCAGGGTTGCCAAACGTGATCAAAATGGACACACAGCTTTGTGAGTTTTGAAATACTGCAGCAACGCTCTCAGGCATCTTGATTTTACAAATTATATCGGTGAACACAATTCCATAAGCTGTTCAGTTATAAATAGTTTTGATGGGATGACATATTTTCTATGTCAGGCGCTGTGGCAGGTATAAAAAGGTCTATGGCCTGTCACAGTAGTTGTAGTGATTCAGTTGACACTTCATGTCAGGGTGACGACCTCCCCATGGCCTGATAAAGGTTGTGCAGTGGTTGAGTGATTGGCAAGGGGAAAGAGGAGAGCCTCCTGTGGCTGCTCGGAGGATGAACCCCCCTCCACCCCACCCCCACCCCCCACCCCCATCTTGATCAGCTGCAGTAGCTCTTCCAGAGTGAGCGTCCTCACAGATTGAAAACTCATTAGAATCTTCATAGCAGTGGAGGTGACTCATAGCTTCAGCTATCAGAGACATGCGGAAACAACTTATGTCTTCCCACAATCTGACATGGACCGTGAAGAAGTGGCTTGTGCGTCAGGAATGTCATGAGAATTTTCTGATGACATTGTGTTTGTTTTCTTTTAACAGCAATCCTTTAAGCCTGTGGTGCTTAATTTAGGTGGAATATAATAATAATATAGGCCAGAAAAAATCTTTTTAAAAAACTTACTAACAAATAAAAAACTTTATCCACAGCATCACACAAACTCCCGAGCATGTTCCTATTGTATTTTCTGCACTACTTTGCCATGCTTTGGTATGACTGAGAGAAGAAAGTAAGATTTTTGAAGCAAGTTTGACATTTAGGAACATTTAAAGGTCCTATAGACAACTTTAAACAGTCACCACAGACAATCTTGATAACTGAAGATACTGAGATACCACTTAGTACCAGTGTGGTTTTATTTGACTCACAAGGCTTTGGCCATGTCAGACTGGAAAACAAAATAATATTTTGGATCTGACAAAGAAACAAGTTTTTCCCCCACTTCTCTAAAAACTCTTTTAAAAAATTTATTCATCTACATATTAATTTTACCAATATATCCTTTCATTTGTTTTATTTGCTTTCTTGCAGAGGATTCAATGAAAAGGGAAATGGTAAATGGACTGTATTTGCATAGTCATACTTAAAGTGTTTTTACAACACAAGTCAGCATTCACCCATTCACACACAAAGGGCAGATAGCTTCTCCACAAAGAGCCAACCTGCTCATCAGAAACTCACACACACACATTCACACACTGATTGGGAGATGACCTGCTCTACCTAACAAACCAATATAGACTACAGAAATAAACAAAATGCTAAACTGGAAGACAAATACCCCCCCATCCACAGATAACATACTGTGCCTGCTACAAATAGAAATGCAAATTAAATAAAAATAATAAACAAAATAAATTAGCATGTTGTAAGAAACTAAAGCTATGTGTCATTATCTGCTTCACTAATGTGTGTGTTTTGTAAATACAATGTGTATAAGGTCAAAAGGGAAACCGAGCAATTAAACAAACTATTTAGTGCAAACTAAAGAAACTAGGCTGAATGCAGGAGGGGAAGCTAAACAGCTGCTGGCTCTTCATCATACTTTTAGCAGAAACTAAATAAGCACGTCCCCAAAAGTTGCACAATTCCTT
>JAPZDX010000002.1:9315626-9326605 GCA_029783625.1 Naso annulatus | reverse complement strand
CAGGAGCGTTGCTCTGCTTCGCACACTGAGCAAGACCACACACACACACACACACACACACACACACACACGCTCAAACACACAAATGCACAGAAATACACAGAGATACAGGGAGTCAGAAATAGCTTGATACACAAATACAAGGCAGAAATACACTTGCGCACTGTGGGCAGATGTGAAAGCTAAAGCTTGTAGACAAATAGCCCACACGTTGGCTAGAATGTATTCTCACAGACTAAGATAGAAATGTGTCATCTCAGTAATGCTGCAGTATGTAAAATGAGCTGTGCACAATGATCATTGAAGGACGCTCTCAACATACACAGTTTTTGATATAATTCTGCATACTGTACTTGTGGTTGTTTTCTTGGGTTCTCTGTGTTGAGTTTTTCTTTCTGGTTTAGAAGAAGAATGTTACTGACTGGTTTTTAAACTTTGTTTGCTATCGACTTGATCTTTTAAATAGTTTCCTTCATTATGTGGAGTGTTGTAATTGGATAATCAGGATGACAGGTCGATGATATGGAGAGTCATCAGAAAATCTTTATTCTTGTTGAAATACAAATCCAATGTATGATAGGAAAATGTATAACAAGAAACAAAAAAAGGTAACCAACAGTTATCAGGTCACACATTGTCCATGTGTTTTCTACTACTTTCTTCTCTGAGGATGGTTTATGTTACATTATTGCACCAGAAAAAATTGAGCATTTTGGAGCTGAGAACAACCCGCTGGCTTTTGTCTTTCCTTCACAGATCTTCCAGCAAGTGGACTTCAACAAGAAACCAGGGCGAATGAGCAAGAGACCCATAAATTTTGCAGTCATCCTGAAGCTCAGCAAAGTCAACCTCCTGGAGAAAGCCTACAAGGTAAGTAGAACTGCAATCCACCGCTTGCGAGGGCGGAGAGTAGGCCTAGTGTTTGGTGTGTGTGTGCTCCTGTTTGTGTCGTCCCTTTAAACGCGCTGAGAAGGAGAAGCAGCTGATCAGATGAGAGATTCGGGCCTTAGTTAATGTTATTTTCATGTTGTTCCCTGACACGGAGTTAGCCTGCGTGTGTACATAAGGGGATTGAGGGCAGCACTGAAAGCCCCTTGTCAGGGCTCTAAAACTGGCCCTCAGTCGCCACGCTCAGTGCTGCAGCCAAGAGGATTGCAGCGCGGCCCTCTGGGATTATCCCCTACAGTCCGCTCGCGAGGGCTGTTTTCACTGCTGTCACCTGGGCAGCTGCCACGAACCCCTGCCTTGCAGACTCACAACTGCCCTGACGCACTGATCTGTCTCAGCCTGAACATTTATAGGTAGAAAAGTTCTAATATCTGTCCATGGAGAGACAAATCAGCTTCTTGTGCTGCACATGATGTGTTCACTTACTCTTATGAAGTGTGGGTTTCAGTTGCAATGACTCCACAGAATATGTCTAGGGTTTATCCATAATTGACAGGCCCCACTTTAAAACGTGACAAACGAATATACCTTTTATTCTTATTCTAGTGTTTGTGTCACTTTTGGCTGTTGTTCAGCGACAGTATCATTAGCTTGCTCTAATTGGCTAATGCCACACTTTAAATATTTTGAACAGGGTTGTTTTTTCTTTGTCTAGCAGCGTGACGAGGCATTTTATTTTCTAATGCAAACTCTGCGGAGTAACCTTGTGAATCCTCTCTTTTTATAAGCCAGAGGTGACAGACTTCAGGGTAGGGATTTCATGACAGCCAGCAGCGCCTGCTAATCAAACTGAATTTCCTTCTCTTTTCATTTAATTTACTCAGTCTGGCATCGTTTTAGCTGATATGATTTAGTGAGATTTATTGAATTTCGTCCATGTGGCTGAAAGTGCTGAACTTTTTTTTTTTAACAACTATCAAAGAAGGTTATTGATGAAAAAGTTATTCATATGTGGATTTGCAACAGTGTGTGCAGCTGCGTCTGTCTCACTGACTCTTGTCATCATTTTTCTGTCACTTTTCATGCATTTAGCTAGATAAGCTTACTTCTTTGGAGTATACGTTTCTAATTTTATTCACAGCTTTCAAGCTCAGATTGCATCTCCAACCTGCAGGACACCATGAATTCACACAACATCAGATCTCACCTGATGACTAAACAAATCAGATATATGGTATATGAGTCAGAGGACTGAAACAGTTAGGGCAAAGCTATCAGTAGTGATTCTTTAGTTACAAGTTAAATGGACATCATCTGCATACATCTGTGTGAATATGGCTTGTGAATGTTGCTTTTCTGCCACATTTTAGGATGGGTTGATTGACCAGCTGTATGACCTCATACTGGAATACTTCCACACTCAGGCCACCTCCATCGGCTTCCCAGAGCTCGCCCTGCCCACCGTCATTCAGGTAACACAACCTTTTCAACTGACCCTGGGCTGATGCATATCCGGAAAGTGAAATTACTTTATCTTCACATATCTGCAAAGTTTGACATTGTTTAGTCCTAACCAGTTAGAAAAAGAAGACACGGAACTTCATTTCCAGATGTTAAAACCTGTCTTAAAAAAAGATGACTCAGGATCTGGTTCTGCATCTTGCCAGGCTGAATCTGCTCCCCTTAGGGGAAACAACCACAAACCCTCCTCGCCCACCACATGGGCAGATTGGATGGTCTTATGTGCTGGTTCCTTCCTTCTCATACTCCCCTTCTATGTCCCTGCAGCTGAAAGCATTCCTTAAGGAATGCAAAGTGGCCAATTACTGCAAGCCGGTGCGCCAGCTGCTGGAGAAGGTACAGGAGAACAGCAGCCACATCACAGCACGGAGACAGAAGGCCGCCTTCGGAGTGGCCGACGCCGCTGCTGTGGTGAGTGTGTGTATGTGTGTTAGTGTGTGGAAGGGAGAAAGAGGGAGGAAGGGAGGGAAAGACTTGTCTTGTCCTGATTTTGCAGGCTGCCTTTCCCGAGTCCTCGTTTTACCTCTTCAGTCTGTTTGTTTTGTTTGTCAGTTTGGCTCTTGTTTCCTAATATTAAGGTTTTGTAAACCATTAACCTTGCAACCTCCTGTAACCTTCCAAGCATGTACAGTCTAGACATATGACTATAAAGATGATAGTAAGGCAATGTATTAAAATAGCGCTCTAGATATAAATGTCATTAGTTTAAAGCTAATATTTAACAGTTGCACCACCACAGCACCTTGTCTCTATTTGTGTACTTTTTTTTTTTTAGTCAAGTTCTTTAAGTAAAAGCAAGGAGAACAGAAATGAAGATTTGTTGTCAAAGACGGCAAACATTGCAATGCAACATTTTAACTGACTCATAAAACCTGTATGGATTCTTCTGTTGTGTGATTATGGAAGCTAACTGTGTATTGTTAGCACAAGATTTAATAATATCTAGTGGGACATAATGCAGCATAATAACGCCAGTTAAGAATAAATTACAGCCCTGATGAGTAGTGATTATTGTGTCAAGCAACAGTGTGTTTTATGATTTAACCCTTGTCATGTATGACTGTTGGTTTTATTACCTTTTGGACTCGCTGAGATCAACAGTTTTATTACACCGTGACAAATAATTTCATTAACTATTGTTGCGAGCTGTTTTGTTAGTTCACCTTCAGCCCTCATACTTTACTTCATGCGTTCAGCTTGCTTTCCTCACTCAACTCAAAATATTTTGTTTTATTTTATCCACCGGGAGACCTCAGAACTAAAGTAACATATACGTGTGTTCACAGTAACAAAAATTTAAGACAATCAACAAAAGTGAGATTAAAAATAATGTGGCTGTGCAGTCTGTCCGTTAGTCCCTCTCAGTAATCAGGGAAATCAGATCTAATGAGAAAATGTCTGTCGTCACTTCGATGGTGTCAGCCGCTGTGCTGCGTGTGATTGGCGTTTACGTTAATTGATGACAGCAAACAGTCAACCAGCTCAATCTGCTTTACTTGGACTAATTAAAATTCAGTTTGACTCAGTGTTCTCTGCTAAAAATAACAGCGTAACAGTACAAAATGGTGTTAATTTGTTTATTTTTATCAGTTATATTAGTCACGTCTGCTTTATTCAACACTAACTTGTAGGTGGTGTTTTATCTGAATGTTCCCAAGAAAATCTAAAACAGCAGCGTGTTCCCATTGGACTGTAAAGACAACTTCTGACTGCATGACAAAAAGAAGAGCAAAGTAATCTGTCCCCTCGGCTCTTGTCCAGTTGAACCAGAGGCTGCAGGCCGTCTGAACATCCTGACTGTCGAACCTTACAGTCAGCGATAATGGAGGACACTTCCCTGTTTAAACTAAGCCTGGTTAGAAATGACCCTGCGGTTATTGGAAGCTCTTATGGGCTTTTGAGCCAGAGGCGCCTCCGCCTTAATGAGCAGCCATTAGTGTGTTTTTGTTTTTGTTTTTTTGTGTGTGCGTTGACTTGTTCTCTGTGTGCTACCTTTCCACATGCGCACACACGCACACATGCTTTTATGTGGCACTGCTGCTGCTGAGAGTCTTGTCATGTAGTGCTGATTAATATTTAAGAGCGTTTAAGGATGAAATTAAAGAGCACGGTCTTTGTGTAATTTAGCTGATGAGAAAATGTGTGTGCGTGCACATATGGAAGTGTGTGTGTCTGTGTTAACAAAGTACAACACGCAGACAGGACGGCACCATGGCACCGCCAGCTCCTGTCGCCGTGGCTCCCTGCTCAGTGGAGGCTGTCACCATGGCATCCACTCCCTGGCATTGTGGTAGCGGTGGAGGTGTCACTGCAGGCGAAGGAGAGCGGACAGCCCTGCTGCTGCTGCTCCTGTGGAAAAGGCCACGGCCCCCCTGCGGCCACCTGCCCCCTGCTGACATGTCACCCAAACTGAGAGCTAGCCTAATTAATGATGCCCTGCCTCCATCCAGGTCGCACTCTGATGTCTGTTGTCTTTCTCTGCTGCCTGTATGGGAAAATGTTTGTTTATCTGAGTCAAAGCTGAATTCAGAATTAGCATTTCCATTTCTATTTTCTTAATCTTTTTTCTTTTTTTTTTGCATGTGTGTATGTGTATATATTTGTGCGTGTACATGCCACCCATCTCAATAGCCACACGAGAAATTGTGGTAAGTGTGTTAAGCTAACACGGGCAAGAGGCCGCGGTCTTTTCGCTCTATTGGATTTGTCGGTCAGATAATTTGGTTTGGCTTAATCAATATCATCCACAAAGACCTTTAGGGGCCGGAGGACATCCGCTGATCTCCCCTTTCAGGCATCTTCAATCTGTTTTCCGTATCTTCTGACTCTCATCACTGTCTCGTCTGTCCAACCTGAATGAACCGATGAAAGGCTTCTAACAGATTTTGAAAAAATGCAATATCCCCACCCACACCTGTATCAACAAAAAACTTAATCCCCATGTCCCTTGTCAGGCGGCCTGGGAGAAGCAGATCCAGCAGGAGGGGACTCCCCTCAGCAGGTACTACAGCCAGTGGAAGAAACTGAGGGAGAAAGAGATCCAGCTGGAAATCTCTGGCAAAGAAAGGGTAACTATCCCACCAAAAAAAAAACCCAGCGTTATTGAACTCATCCCACTCAGTCATCATGAATCACTTCTGGCTTTTTCTTCGTGAATGTCACTGTTAGCCACAAGAAATGCTCTGTTACATAAATCAAGAGACAGTCATGCTATACAGTGGAACAGTCCTCCTGGCAGGACGATTAATAAATTTTGTGTTTTCACCCTGCTGTTTTTTTGTCCAGATGGAGGACCTGGACCTCCCTCAGATCAAGCGCAAGAAGATTCAGGAGAAGAAAGCGGAGGACAAGAAGGAGTTCAAAGATCTGTTTTAATCTGACAGCGATTCCGACGAAGATGACGGAGGACTCAGAATCAAAGGCAAGCTGACTCACACATGCTCAATTCACTCACACTGAAGTCTGAGTTTTAGTTGTGGAGCAGTCGGCCACGACGTCTCGGCCTCTAGGGGGCTGTGTTTTGTTGCAGCCTGATCTTCTGCAGTGAGAAGGCAAAGTTAAAGAGGTGATGACAGCTGAGTCTGATACCTAGGCTGTTATCTTTGTTTCTGCATCAGCCACTGTGAATGCAGGTCCTTGAAATCCTTGAAGTTTTTGAATTTGAGGAGAAAAAAAAATCAAGGCAGTTAGATATAAATATCATGGGTCATTGAAAGTGCTGCAATAAATATAATTTGTGCAAGAATAAAAATTAAACTTGTTTAGATTTTTTCAATTTGTTAATGTTTATAGGCTACGCTCAGCTGTCTGTATGTGTCTCCGGCAGCTGTGTCCGCTTCGTCCGCCATCACTGAAACAGCACTATTGAGAAGTTCTCACACTTTGAAGCCTCTCTCTCATTTTGTCTGTAAGCTTCTGCCGAGCCCGTTAGTTCTCATTATCTAAATTCTCAATGTTGTTTTGTTCAGACTCACCAAATCTGAAGATAAATCATTTTCACTGGACAGAATAAGTCTGAAAAAGCCATGAAAAAGTGTAATGAAGCGTAACTACTGACTATAACTGTCGCACAAATGTGGGGAAATAGAGAGTACAATATTTGCCTCTGAGATGTAGTGAAGAAGTTTAAAGTAACATACTTGTATAAAGTATCTTTAATTTAAACTTAAGCTCAGTACTTAAGTGGCTGTACTTAGTTACATTCCACTACTGCCACAGTTACCTCAAGGCTCTGAGTTATTGAAATGGAGGCCTCGTTTGAGGAACTGAAAGCTAAGTCAAACTCAGGGAATGTCTTTGCTTATCAGATAGTCTGCTTCTCTGTCTGCAGAAAGGGACCAGCAGCCTTTTTTTTTTTTTTTAACCTCAGCGTGTCTCATCCTTGTGGGGTCGTCCACAGGTCACAGGCAGCTGCAGCCTAACTTTTACAGCTTTACACTCGGACACGCTCCAAGCAGAAAAAAGCCCTCCGCAAGGTCACAGAGGAAAGGAGTGGGCGGCAGGGGGATTTTTTATTTTATTTATTTTTTATGCATCTGGACTTCATTGTAGGGAGAGTCCCCCACAAATGGATGGGCAGCTGCCGGCAAGCGGCGGGCCTCCGCCTCTCACTCTCTGTCCACCCCTCCCTCCCTTTGGTTCGTCTCTCCCCAACCCCTTGAGCACACACACGAATTGAAACCCCCCGACAGGAAGTGCAGGCTTGGATCCCAGCGGGGGTTCCTAATTCAAACCAGTCCAGTGGAACAGTTAGAGGTGGCCGCTCGCGCTCCTCTCTCCCTCTTTCTCTCTATCATTCTAGCTCTCTTGCTCTCTCTTTCTGGCTCTGTGGGCTTTAACCAGCTGCCCCCGCATGTCCTCGCAACACGTGCACACACACACACACACACACACAAAGACTCACACATACTCGATGATAGCACACCAGCGCACACCCACCACCTTCTCGTCCAGTCTTGAAGAGCCAAAAGCTTTTGGGCAGCTCACCAAAGCCCTTTGTGCTCTCACACACTCCCGGAAAGAGGGGGAGTTTGAGTGGAGGGGGCTGATGATTTAGATTTATGTGTATGTGGTGGTGTCAGCATGTGGGGGTAATATGTCTTCCAGGTCATTTGGGGGCAACCTCTGAGGTACTACTGAACTCTGCTCACTCTGTGAGAGCAACAGAGAGTGGGAGAGAGTGAGAGTTTGTTTGTCATCTTTAAATTTAGTTTGGAAGGGAAGTAACTGATGTTATAAGAGACATTGTTTATCTGTGTGTATGTGCTTATTGTATAACTGTGTGCGTGTGTGTGTCTGTCTCTGTGTGTCATGTGCATGTGTGCTTGCAGTGTAGCAGAGGAAAAAACTCTGTTTTGCTTCTCCCTCTTCCACGCCCCCAGCCTCTCATCACACCTCAACTTCAAAGCCTATGGACCCCAGTTGTCCCTTTGGCTAAACAACACACACGTGCACACACACACACGCACAATACTACAACACAAACTCCCAACTTCTCTCCGGCACACAAACACGCGCCGACTCTCCCATCATCATCGGCGCGGTGGAACCTGCCTGCTATCTCCATTTGCTATATTTAGGCCGCGAGCGTAAGATGTCTGAAATTGCCGGTAGTAAACTGTCATGGGTGTTTGTACAGCAGCAGCGGCGGCGTCTGTAATCGACTCTCAGTTCCATCTCAGGAGGAAATAGGCTGCCTCTGATGCCTGGCCCACATACAGGTGTCTCCACAGTCCTCAGACGTCAGCCGTGCACCAATGCAAGCTCAGGAATGTCTGAAGAAAGCAACACCTGACAAAAATCAGTGTGTGTAATGTTTTCCTTTGCCCTCCCCCCCAGGAAAAAAAGGTGGCCGTGGTTCTGATGATGATGATGATGATGAACTAGAAGATCTGTCTGACATGAGTGACGAGGGGATGGAGGGCGGAGAGTCAGGTTGGTACAATATTAATGTCCACAAAGAGGCATAATGGTGGCACGATTCAAGTAGTTTTCAAACATTAAACATAATTTTTTTTTGACCATATAAGATAATAAGATCATTTTTGTTGACCTGCAAAGTTCGAAGATTGAAGGATCTACAGAAAATGTATTGCCAGCTTTAATCATGGCTGAATCATTTTAATAATTCTTAAGCAAAACTGACAAATGTTTTTTGATTTCAGCTTCTCAGATCTATTTGCCCCCCGAGTCTAAACAAAACATTCCCTCAGACTCTGGGAATTGATTAAGGGAAAAAACCTGCTGATTAATAACTACTGACCATCCTACATTTTTCTTTTGAAATGAGTATATTGAACCTTCAAGTTAACCTTTTGCACAGAAATTCCTACTCTCTTTTAACTTGCAATATGCAACATTTCCACAATAGTGTTGCTAAAGTAAAATAATACCTTTTGAATATGCTCTGAGTTGTTTACTTACATTATCCCAAGTTTTTGCAGCTATGCTCCGACTCAGAGAAATCCCTTTTTTTCTGTTTCATTTTGTCGGCTGTCGATAACTTCTGAGGTAATACCAGTCAGAGAGTGCAGGAAGGAAGTCGGCAAATGTGACCAAACGTGAAACATAAATAAAGCTTAACACATTACCTCGCCTGTAATCATTACATAAATATATTACATATATATCTGTAATGGTGGCTGTTTAGAAATAAACAGATCACATGATCCCACATCGCTTTACCACTTAATCAAACTGTCTTTTGTTTTCTGAGAGACTCGTAGTGGCAGAAATTACATGTATTTAATTCAATTCCTCAAATTAATAATTATGTTTTTGTCAACAGAATACATCTGCTATCATGCTTTAAATTTAAGAGATCCCAAATAGTATTTTTTACATACAAATATATCCACATTGGTGTTTAAAAAAAAAAAAAAATCCAAGCAGCAGGGTTATTTTGCATAACATCCAATGTAGCAAAACTAATTGAGGAAAAGTAAATGTCGTAATCTGACAATATGTAGATTTGAGAAAAGAAATTCAGTAAATCTGTGACATTTTATTTTAACTTCCTCCTATTCCACAGTTAACATTTAATAAATAGTTTATAACACATTTCTTTAGCTTCATGCAGTTAAAAGATTTTTTTTATATTTGTCGATAAACACTTTGCACCCATAAGTGAAGGCTTGTATATAAATAGACAAAAATAATGCTGTAAAACACAGCTGTAATATTGGCAAATGCCTCAGAAGAACAGATAGAATTGTGGAAAATACTGTACATTACCACTAATATTAAATTACTTCAAGTGCACACATGATTAAAAGTTTAACTTTCTCATACCTGCCGGGCTTTATATATTCCTATGTGGCTGAATGTGAAGTTCAAGTGTGTGTTGTTTGTTTTCTAGATGATGAAGATGAAGAGGAGGATGGGGATGAAAAGGCCTCGAAGGCTCCTCAGCCGCTGTCCTCCTCTGCTCTGTTGAAGCTGGCAGAAGGAGGCGAGGATTTGGTGGAGGACCTGGAGCTGTCTGATGATGACTGAGGTTCATGGATGCACACGCTTGAGCTCACCTGAGAGAAGCTCTCAACTCTACCAACCCTCTTTACTTACAAGAATTCTGGACTTTGTTGTCATCTTTGGTTCTGAATTTTGTATAACTTGACCTGTACAGTACAGACACGTTCATGATGTCATTTTATAAAGCATCTAATTTGTAAAAGGAAGAAGACTGTCCTCTTTTTTTGTTAATTACTTGCAAAGTTTAAATGCATGCTAATGCACAATAAGTGCACCTGAAAGGAGTCATTTGTGTCCTCTGTATATGTGCACACCTGTAGACGCCCTCAGGCGCTGTGAGGACGGGCTATTTTGGAGAGAGCTATGAGCCCTACTGAGCCGGGCCGAGCCAGGCTGGGCCGGCCAAGAGGAGGAGGCGGGTGTTTAGCCCTGAGGCATCAGTGCTGTGCCAGGCTGGCAGGGTGGTGTCTGATGCTGTGCCAAGACTCTCTGCCCAGGTGGTAGAGCAGCAACACAGGCTGGTCTGTTTCTGTGCCAACTCCTCACCCACACCCCACCCGGACCACTGTGTTTTCTGTCTGTGTATTCACATGCTCAGACAGCCTTCGTACTGTAACTTATCCCCTTTTCTTTCTCGACATCACTGTACCAAGTTTCACCGTCAAACTGAAAGTGATACTGGTCTTTGGTTGGGTGACCAGTTATCACATGCATTCACTGGTGTACCACACAAGGCAGATAAGTTGTTTCGCGTGGATTTAAAACTCCACGATGGCGACCTGATTTGAGAAACACTCGTGTGTTGTCACATTTCCTTTGCAGTCATGTTCTTGCATACAGAATCTTGTGGTGCAGAGGCCCAGCCTAAAGCGAGGGGAAGTCCCAGTAGAGTGTGTAGAGCGTACTGCTTTATTGTAAACTCTTTGAAGGAGGAAGGTAAGAGTGAGTGGGGGCTGTTTCTGGTTCTGGTCCTGTATGTGTGTGCGTGGGTGGATGTGGAGGATAAGGTTTATCCCCACAGGCAATGGAGGCCTTGGCCTGCGGCTGAACCTCACACTCTGACAGCTGGTGTTGACCTGAACTGTGCCCCCCGTGGGTCA
>JAPZDX010000002.1:9236365-9246928 GCA_029783625.1 Naso annulatus | reverse complement strand
ATCAGGCATACATACCACAGTCTCTGCCCCCCCACCGACACACACACACACACACACACACACACACACACACATACACACACACACACACACACACAACACTCGCTCCATAGGCTCCCTCCTCGCTCTGGGCCAATCGATACAGCTCTTCGCCTTTCATCTGACCAGAGCTTTGGAGGAGCCGCACTTCCTGAAGAAAACCCAATACAGCACTCCCTCTCAGGGTAGCTTTTTCTGTGTGTGTGTGTGTGTGTGTGTGTGTGTGTGCGTGCGTGTGTGCATGCGTGCGTGCATGCGTGTGTGCACATGTACATGCACTGATGTGTGAGTGACAGAGAACAAAAGGATTTGTCTGAGCAAATGCTGCGATAGATCAATTAAAAGAGAATAAAACAAACATACCTCTTGTTTGATTGGGTGGGTATTTAATTGAAAAGCATATGATCAGCTGTCAAAATGGATTCAGAAGTTTAATGACGTTATCGTGGGAGAGGTTGTATTGTTTAAGTTGTTTGATCAGTGCAACATGAGAGCTGCTCTGCCCATTTCGATCAGGACCCAAGAGAAATCAGAGAAAATCCTCCAAGCTCAATTTATGGGGTCATTTTCTTGCTGCCTTAAATGTTTTCAAAATATGAATTCCTTAAAGCTTCAGTCCGTGAAGTAAGCTCTACCTGAGTTGACACACTTAAGTCTGTGAGAGGGAAGTTCAGTCTTAGTGGAAGATCCTTATAAATACTTCAAGAGCAGAAGAGGCAACATTCATTTCTCTCCCTCAATTTCTCCTCTGCTTATCCGACAGCTTCCTGTGTTGTTTGAGGATTGGGAGTCTTAACTCTCCCTCTCTCTTCTCTGCTTATCCTACAGATCTCTGTGTTGTTTGTAGACAGGGAATCCTAACTTCCTGTGTGGAAGAGGGAGAGCTTGAACCTCCTCACTCAGCGCCCAGGTGTTGAACGAGAGAGGCCACTCAGGTCACATGGAGGTCAGGTGAAAACACCACCTCCCGGGACGAAAACATACCACATGTGGAAAACTGTTCAAGAGGGTTGGTATTACTTTACAAAAAAAAAACAAGAAAAAAAAAATTGATTTATGTCACAGCACCCCATGGGCCCAGAAAAAATAACTATCCTTAACAGGGACCTAAATTCAGCCAAAGTCAAGATAGATTTTGAGAAATAAACTCAAAAACTTAAAAAAAAAATTAAACTTAAAAAAAAGGATTCAAATGAACAAGAAAAGATTAATCACTCACTGCTCACTGTTGTGTTACACTGTAGTTGTGTCTGTTCTCTTCTCCATATCCTTCTCCAAACAGCAGTTGGAACGATCTCTGCATAAAAACAAATATACTTCGATTGTAACCAATAACATTCACAATTTTCCACAGCTTAGTTTATTTCTGTTTTACTGGAGCTGCAAGACATTTGTCCTCTTTGAACAGTAGCATTTATATTCTTCCGTGGCATATGACCAAGACTTTACATTGTAATTATATATTACTTGGTTGGTAGTTATAATAATGTAATAATGGCTGGTAATAATTCTTAAACTCGGTTATTATCAGGATGTAATGGCACATCCAGCAGAGAAACACAACACATGGTCTGATCCACTTAAATTACATTCAGTACTGCTGAATCCAAAATATGACAATGTTGAAAAACACGTCTTTATTTTTTTATTACATATTTTACTTTTTAGTGCAAAATGCTAACAATATAATTAATTTTAAAAAAAACTGCATAGCCTTGTTGTACAAGCAGCTCCTCATTTACATAAAAAAAAGTTCTGAAATATCGAAATATTTCTTACTTAGCTTGTCACAAACCCCAGTTTCCACAAAGAAATGGTAAATGCCACTTTAAGTTGCTTTTAAGTTGAGTATGAATGCATATAGAATCAAAGGAAAACACAAGAGGATGAATAGATGCAGATTTGCACTTTTGGGTATACAAAGAGGCAAAGAACAATATATTTAAGCTATAAAGTTTCAACCCTGTGAATTTTTTTTTGCTTTACATAAATGCACAGATATAGATGTGAGTGGATGGTCTGGAGGAAAATAAGTGAAACTAGAGTTCTTAGTGTTTGAAAATCAAGCTATCTGAGCTGTCACACTCAGTCTGTGCTAGTTGTCACAGCAAACTGTCAGTCAGGGAACTTCTCCATTCACTGCTTGTGCCCAAAAGACACAGGCTGCAAAACCACTTCAGCAGTCAAATTGAGCCAAAAAACTAACATCACATTGAGTTAGGATGGAGTTGCATCTTGACATGACCACTCAGAAACTATGTTTTGGTGCCACTGACACTGCAGTTAATTTTTTATGAAGTGTATAGTCTGTTGTTTTATTATTTTTTATTATTACTCTTATTATTCTTCTTAATGTTATTATTATCTTACATACCACATAACAATATATATATATATACTCTGGGAAAGTTTTGCAAATATAAACATTTATAACACAAAGATTTTGCAGTTAAAGATGTCCTGCCAAAGATTCTAGAGATTTTTTATTTTGTTTCGTTTTGTTTTGTTTTGTATTTGTTGGTCTTTTGGGAAAAATGCTTTTTGGGCTACAGGGAACTTGTTTTTTTGCAATACTTTGGTTGGCCACCAGGACATACTGGCAGTAGAGCTGAGGGGCCTTGCAATATTAAGCACTTATTACTGTATTTCCATGTTTGGATCGGACAGTAATAAAACATAAAGGTCTTGTTATGTTTTTAATCATGTAGCTATGGCCATAATGGCCTTTTCATTTCTGTTTCATTTCAAAGCAGTTTTGGGGGGTGTTATGAGAATTTATAATACTGCTTTCACATCCTGCTGTACCAGAATTACAAGAAGCTGAGAGGGGAAGCCTTCTAGTTGCAATTCAATGGCAACGATATCTTACACTTAGCATTACTGGAAGCTACATCCAAATAGAATCCAAATATTACCACTATTACATTCAATAAAGTGAATAAAAACGAGTTATACCTTGTTTGGATTTAGTTTCACATGAGAGGAAACAGTTACAAATTCAATACAGAACAAAGTAATGATTATTAGGCTTAATTCTGCCATCCTTTCCACTCAGCTGATTTGGTGTAAATGGAATAAATAAAGTGATAACAGCCCCTGAAATCTTAGAGTTGTTTAAGTCTGCTCACCATTCTGGGTCTAAGAACAGAATCAAACCCCACTATTATCAAGAAAACGTTGATTTCCTTCCATTTTGCTTGAAAAAGTGGGAGCAGTTTTTATACAGGTACGTGTAGATGCTTTGGCTTGTACACCACCTACCCATCAGAGAAGCTCCGGTCAGGATGTTGCCCGAATACATGTTTAGTCTATCCTGAACAGTGCACTGCCCTGTTTTCACTGGCCCTCTAAATTCACAAGCTTTCCAGAGGCACCACTGCCTTGGTCACTACTCCCCCCCAAACACGATCCACACAAACACACGCCAAGCCTTTGAGGTAGAACGTTAAAGGGCGAAGGAGCAGGAAGAGGACACAGGTTTGGAGCAGGCAAGCTGCTGCCAGATCCGCAGGGCCGCGGACGGAGCCATATAAACAAGGCTGAGTGTGGCCACCAGTGATTGGTACATCATCCCAGTGGAAACTTCTGGCCCTGGATGACTCAGCCTTCGACACATAGGAGGAGTGGAGAGACACTGCTCCATCCCAAACAGTTTCCAGACTATCCAAAATAGGCCTGTTAATCTCCACCTGATGGTAACCAAATGTCAAGTGAAGGATGAGCGTGTTTGTCAGTTCTAATGTAATTTCCCAGTCAAGACAAAAAACCCTCCAAACCTGTATTCTGGGCTGTGGCACATGTACAGAGGCCATACTTAGTCAATGTACATGTTCATTTTGTACTTGTTTACCATGAGAATAAAGTGATAGTATTGCATTTGATTCATTCAAGTGTGTATCCTGTATGTGTATTTGCAAAGACTGCAAACATTTCTAAGTTTGGCATTTCTCACAATCAAATTCAACATAATCATATTATTATTACTTTACTGAGCTCATTCTGGTGCAGTTTTTAAAAAAAATCTAAAGGAAGCCTGCAACTCTCCATGCATTTTTCCCCAGGATCATTTGCTCATTACACAAGATGACGCCCCAGCACTGGGTTAAGAGCAGCCCTGCTCCCAGGACCATGTCAGGTGCATATTAAGGACACCCACTGTTATGTCCATGGTGTAGAGGAAAGGAGGACAGGAGTTGGAGCAGGAAGGAAGAAGGGAAGGGATCCAGGAATGCGCGGCAGAGCAGAAGCCTTGGCAGGCAGATGAAGTGAGGATCACACGGGCCGGCATGGGTGTGATTAATGCGCGGGGGAACGCACAGAAAGGAAAACAAGCCCATAAATCAGCCCCTGGGCCTCCATGCTAATTGTAATTGAAATGAATTTGTCTGGCCTATAGTGCAGGGGGTTGCAATTGTTATTGACCAATAGGGCCCAAGTGGTTCAAGGGAAATGAAACAAGGAGCGCAGCATGTCCGTGCCAAGATCAATGCGTAACCCATAGTTGGTATTTGTGTCCCATAAATAAAGGTGGTTTTGGGGGGAGAACATGTAACAGGTGAGTTATTGTTTGGCTCCTGTGGTAACTTTGGTCAATGTGATGATGAAGCTGTTACTCAGGGTATAGAGTTCTCTGACTTTTGGCCACAATTTAGATGTGAGCTGGAATTGTTTAAAAAATAATGTGAAAAACACAGAGGTAAGGCTACAGAGGGGAATCACTCCTGAGATTGCTTTAGCACAGCCCGTGTGTTTTTTTCCGTTGCCTCAAAATAGTGCAACATTGCCCTGTGAGTGTAAGAAAACATCATATACTGGTTGTTATATAGCCTAGATTTCGGCTACTGCACTGTAAGAACACAGTCTGGCAAAATTTCACATAAAAAATGTCGAGGAGTCGGCCTTCCAGCTAGTCAGGGTTTTTTGTTTTTTGTTTTTAAAACTAAAACCTCCGGTCCACCCCCGCAGTCAAGCAGGTAGCGCCATATTCATTAACTCAGTTGCTCACTGACTAATTGGGACATGCACAGACCTGTGTATGTCTGTGCATGTGAGGGTACTTAAAATGAATGGCAATAGCGTATTATAGGGCTGGAGGAAAAATGAAACAAAGATGCACGTCATTTTGGGCTGTTGCATCTGGCTTTTACTGTACATGTAGAAGGCCTAATGTTAATCTGCTTCAACTCTGCAACATTTAAGGGAGTTTCTATGCTCTCAAGTCCACAAATACAAAGTTTTATTTCAAATTATGCTAGTCTAGGACATTTGCTTATGAAATTTTTGATTATTTATTTTTACAGACAACATTAAACTAGTGAAGGTACATCCTTGCTCAAAGCTAAAAGCAACAGTAGCCTTGAATAAGAGCGAGCTGTGTTGTGTTGAGCACCCAGCAGAGTATTCCCTGCTCTCCTTGCTCTGGGATTTGGTCTCCATGTTGTGATCCAATAACATTCCCCCATGAGAATGCGGATAGCATCCCAACCTTGCTGCAGGAAAATAACATCCTGTTCCATTCATACACAGAGGAATACTGAGTTTCATAACTTAGCCTCATCAGGACATGCTTTAATGACACCGTAACTATGCAGGCTACTCATTCTCACCATTTACAGAATTTAATGTGCAGTACTTTCAGTAAAACACTGAGCAGGAACAGTCGGTGTTGCGTTACATACGGGGCAATTCTCCGCTACATGTTTGAGATATCTTAGATTTCAAATGCTCTGCGACAAACTACACAACAAGCATTCAGCATTCACCCCCGCAATTTATAGCTCTTTGAACCTTGTGGGTGCAACGAACAGTCAGAACAAAGCATTGTGTTTCAATTGTCTGTGACAGTGTGGGCTGCTCAGCACAGAGGCCTTCGCCCTAACTACTGGCGCTGCGTTTGCTAAACGAGCCAGAGCAACACCACGGAGCCCACAAGGCTCCACGCTCTGATACGACCAGGGGCTTTTCTCTGCCTGCACACTCCCTCCACCACCTTACCTCCTTCCCCCCATCCTTCCCCTCCGTCAGGAATCTATATTTCATAAGCGAGCTGTGGAGCTCCAGTGCCCAATTATCAGCAGATAAGGCGCAGGAAGCCCTGGAGCGCCGGCACGGCTATTTAGACGGGGAGGGGGGAAGGAGCTGGAGAACGAAAGGCAGGCAGGCAGGCAGGCAGGCAGGGACCCAACCCCCCAGAGGCACTTCGCCCTCACCACGCTATTTTTTCTTTCCTTCTCTTTTTTTCTTTTCTCTCCCTCGCTGACAGCCTCCTCCTCCCCCCTTTACCTTAGCGGCAGGGTTCAATTAGTGCCGGCGGCGGCTAGCACCCGCAGCCCCGCTTCAGCCCGGGAGCTGGAGTCTCTATCAGCGCACACCAACAACACGCAAGGCTGAGTCTAACTAGCAAACTGACGTCAATGCAAGTATGTCTCACACATCCAGGCACATGCACATGTACTCTTGCTCACACACATAATCTGAGATATTTCAGTATCTCAACTAGGAGCACAACAGTGTGATCAATATAAAGTTTATAGTTCCAATGAATCAGTTAGTGGAGTGCTATTTTATTTCACATCTACATGTTTCCTGTAAAAACAAAAATCTAGACAGGGACTTGTCGCAGATCAGTAACAAACTGCACTGAATGTGCGTTAAGGCACCCCCGGATGAAGACTGCTGGACAGGGACCGAACACAGCCTGAAAATCAACAGAGACCAGTTTGATGGCAGGGAACAGAGCACATTGATGGTGCTTTTGGTATGGCTAATGGCATCCTTGGGCAGAGTCAGCTAGTAGGGCTGCTAGCTGCTCACAAGCTTACTGAGCTAACTTGTTAATGGCAGCTTTAATTAGCAGTTACTTTATCAACAAGTAAAATTATCTGACTAACAGGATACTAGGTAAATCACTGAGAGTCGAGGCAGAGCAGCCAAAATTCATGAGAGGATAAACCCGAAAACATTTATTCTTTAAAATTTGATCCAGTGTCACACAAATCAATGAATAAATAAATATGTAGTAGCGGGGTTTTTTTCGAGTAAAAAATTTAAATTTTTGTACAATAATCACTGAGGCCTTTACCCCAGAAACACTCTGCCACGACAATATTATAAAAATTATAGAAAAGGTTAAAGAGGGCAATACACCCTGTATGCAGAATGAGTCATCAACTTTTTTTTTTTTTTTTTAATGATTTTCCAGGAAGTAACGAATGCCAAAGTACCTTTGAGAATATTTACAAAAAAAGGATATTAGCATGGAGGTGATGATCAGGACAAGACAAACGTGACTAAAAAAAAAAAATTACAAACATTTCCACCTATTTTGATTTCATGGAGATTATAAAGTAAAAACCGATGCTTAGGATCAGTCCACTGCTAGCTTGAAAACCAGTGTCTTCATGTATATATGTTACTGATATTATGTTTGCAGTTAGAATCATGTCCAACTAATCTCTCCCGTAATCATTTGAGCTATGCTTTGACCAACAGTAAAACTCATCTGTGCCAAGTATTTGCTGTTATTTCAACATTTTTAAGACACATTGTTGCTGCCTCCTCAGACTGGCACATTTAAGTCAGGACTTTTTACACTCCCTGGCCCAAGACCTCTATTAGCGAGGGGGTAAAACTCGATGTGCCTCACATTTTCAAACCCCAACAAAAAAAATGCATTCCAACCACCAATGCTGAGCAAGGTCGGCCAGGGGTCGGGCACAGCTCATGGATACGAGACGGATATCGATTCACTGGGACAGGCCGCAAGCACACACACACACGCACACACACACACACACTTTCTTTCCCCTCCTCTTTTTCTCTCTTTCTCTATAGTCACAGGGCAGGCATCAGCCAATAGATCAGCCAGGGGCAGGAAACGGCCTGGGTCAGAGGGGACAGTGTGTGTGTGTGTGTGTGTGTGTGTGTGTGATGATAAGACTAACAGCCTGCTGAAAGCTACTCTCACCCAGAGCTATCCAGGACCTTCAGGCTCTGTCGAATCACCTCGAAGCTGTAAAAAATAAGAAAGAAAAAAGCTCTGACCAAACACCGATGGAGTATTTATTCAGACACACAAAGCGTTGTTGTTTGTTAGCCTTTCCATCAGTTCGTAGTTGATATTATAAAACACTTGTCACCGCAGGATGGTGTGTGTGTGTGTGGTGTTGTTGCTGTCGCCTAGTGGCCCCTGTTAGGGGATCTGCCAATGGCGTAAAGACTGGGGTAAGACCCGGGCAAGGCTTCAGCAGCTCTGGGAAGACTGGAGGCTCAGCTGGAGTCATGCGCATACAGCGTCAGCGGTACATGGGTCGTCGTGTGTGCGCACGTGCCGTGTATGATTGCTGTGCATGAGTGAATAAGTTAAGTGTATGTCTGAGAGTGTGTTCACGTGTGCTTAAATGCGCATGTGTGCGTGTTTGTACTGTATATGGGAGAGAAAGTCAGTGGGCACTGAAGCGGAGGAGGGCAGGCAATGCTCCCAGGCACAGAAAGCAGGCCAACTTCATCTCCCACTATGGAGAGCTTCAAAGAGATGGGGCAGCAAAAGGAGAGGTAGTAGAGTATGCCGGTTCATAACAGTGAAGTTAGGTGAGATCAGCTGTTCTGTTCTATTCAAACTAACCAACAACTACAATACACAGTCTCTTTAATATTAGCATGTTTGAATTTTTACATTTGTGCACACTGTAGTTTTAATCATCATTTTCTTTATTTAGTTTACAAATTAATATGGGAGATCTGCCCTTTTTATGTAGGATGTGCAAAAAAAAAAAAAAAAAAAACATCATTACTTCCTTTTCACAAGGCTATTTTTGTCACCCCTGCTGCAGAGACCTTTAGCTGCATTAGCATCAAACTACAGATAAATCAGGTAGTTCAGACAGAGAGAAGGAAGGAAACACACCAAAGACAAAAAGATTCAGAGATTGTAAGAGAAGACAGCAAGACAGTCAGGGGGGAAGTGAACTTCCCCCGCTGACGCTCTTGTTCCACGGTGAGAATCCCCCGGCCAGTAGCCTCAGACATCTGGTTCCAGTTAGCTCTCAGCGCTTTGACGCGTTTCCTGTGCTGCTGCTCCACGCAGTCACGGCCACGACGCAGCACTCCCAACGCCATGACAGCCAAACTCTAAGATAATGTATTGGAACTCTCACACACAGAGAGAAACAAAAAATCAACCACACACCTACTGTATGTTGAAACCAGTAAATGTTCAGGCTCGTATTCAGATATTTGTTCATGCAGTACTATCTGTAGTGTTGCTAAAAAGCGTTTCAAAAGCATCAGAAAATATACCACAGATGTTTAAAAAAAAAAGTTACAGGAGTCGTGACATCATAACCAGAGATGCACTTATGATATGTGACATTTCCAAATAAATGTCTTTTTAGACAGCTTCATGCCATTACATATTTATATTAGTATTACACAAGTGTTACTCAATTCATGACACCCACAACAATTTTTTTGTGAGTGTGTAGAAACCACTTATATAGGCCTATGTAAATTCTCTGAAGCAAAGAAATTACACATTTTATTTCATCATCTTCAACGGGAAAACAAGGGCAGAGATACAGATTGTTTTCAGGAAGCCTGGCATGCAAAGAAAGTGGGAAGCAAACTCAAACTGAACAAAAGTAGACTGACGAGATGGAAAATGGTGAATGATGAGATGCAACTAAAGTAATCTGACTTCATCGTTTATGGACTGGTAAGTTCTGCTGTCAGTCATTAGTCTGTATAAACCATTTTGATAGCAGATTTTTAACTTGTCATAGCGGGATGCAAGATCGATGTTACCAAGAAATTAAACAATGGCTCAGTTCCACTTTGTGTCACAGTAAGCCGAGATAATTAGCCAGTACGCACGATACCAAGACAATGACACAAGGTAACCTGAATTGAATGTAGTCGCTATTAATGACATTAATAAACCTGTGCATTTCCCGCTACAACATGTTAAAGTGTCTGCTAGGTAAAAAAAGCCCCGTTAAATAACTTGTGACTACGGGCCAGTCTCTACACTTAATTTAGTTTCCTAGATGGATAGCAAGGTGATGATGCATGTCAAATGCTTTTTAACATTAAAAACTAAGGTAAATATGTACGATAATTTACTGAAGTATGGTTACCTGACATAAAGGGAAAAAAGAAAAAAACACCTTTTAGATTTAGTTCTTTTGTTGTTATTTTTGACAAAAGGGTCATAGTAACCAAAAACAGACTGTTGCTGTTATAGAATTCAGGATCATAAGACATTATTGAGTCCACTGTGAGAATTTGTTAAGACTATGACAGTAGCTGTGCATGGCATTGTGAAGTAAATGTCTGCTGCTGTTTACATTATATACCTGAGCTGCACTGAGGCCAATTCTGCCCTTTCTGTTATGATGACAATAAATTACTGAAGCTTGAGTCTGATGCACAGTAATAAGGATGCTCTGGGGCACACACTGTCAGTTTGGGGAACTTAACAGCGCAGCATGTCATGTCACTCATACTGTGGATGACTGTAACATTTCA
>JAPZDX010000002.1:9194780-9207204 GCA_029783625.1 Naso annulatus | reverse complement strand
TCTTTTTGTTGATAAGCACAGTGTGTTGTTCTAGCACCTACAAAAAAACGTCAGGGAAGCTTGTCATGCAGGAGTCTTGAGGACGTTGTCACTACTGGCTATATACCAAAGAAAGTCAATGTCTTTGAAAAAATAATACCGTAATTTAAAAAAAAAAAGTCCTTGACAGGAACAGAAACCAAATATCAGAGGAGTTCTTGGACGATCCACTTGGCCTTTTTCTGTTCTTCAAAACTGAATGTAACAACTCTGTAACAACTTCCTGTGTCCTGCACCTGCCAGTCGGCTGCCTCCCTTGGCTGGTTACAGCTGCTTGTCGCTCTCCTTCTTCAGCCGGCTGAAAAACAAGAGGCATCAAGAATTAATTTAAGAAATCAAGGCACACAAACTCAGTTCATTCGAATGCTTTTTTGGTCTAATTTCTGTTGTTTATCTAACCTGTAGTAGTCCTCCTGGCCAGGCAGTGGTCCTCCGTGCATGTGATGGTGGCCGTGAAGCCACTGCTGCTCCATGGCCAGCCTCTGCAGCTCAGTGGACTGGGCATGCATGGCCTGCAGATGGTGTGCGGCAGACATGGGCGGTGGCAGACCTCCTGGTAGGTCCCGTGGGTATGGAGTACCTGGAGGAAGCACAAACAAAAGATTTGTTCATGAAGTTTTGGCAGAGCTCAGATTGATGGATTGGAAGTGATATTACTGTTAATGAGAGATGCTGTTGGCAGAGAGCCTACCGAAGACTGGGTGGCGCAGCATCTCGTGTTCATGTGGCGGCTGGCCGAGGAGAGGGTTGGGGATGGCGCCGGGTGGGTAAGGGAAGCGGGCCAGGTGAGGTCCGGCTGCCAGGGGGTCTACTGCCAGGGGATGGGCCCCCGAACCTGGAGGACACACAAGACATTCACCACCACCTTCTGGGTGTCAGAGTCTTCGGTTCAGGGTACACTCATTTCAAGATAGTGCATCACAGACAATGCATGCAACAAGCATTAGTGACACACAGCTGAATATACTCTTCTCTTCTCTGAATTACTCTTCACAGTGTTGACCAAAAGAGTGCAGGGACCACTTAACTATATTTATCCACTGTAAAGCATGTGGTTGCTCTATCAGAAACTTAATGTGGATATAACATACAACCCTGATTCCAAAAAAGTTGGGAGGCTGTGTTGAAAATAAATAAAACAGAATTGAGTCATCATTTGCTGATCCTTTTGGAAAGGTGCTCAGTTGAAACCAGTGCAAAATATTATATTGAACATGGTACCTCATCAACTTAATTGATTTTTCAATGTAAGCTTGTTCTAATTGGATGGCAGTTTAACACCAGAAGTTGGGACACGGGCAACAAAAGACTACGAAATTTGTGGAATGCTAGAAACGCCTGTTCCACAGGTGAACAGGTTCTTTAGTATTGTAAATTGGTGTAAAAGGAAAGGTTCAGATTATCTCAAGCAAGGATAGAGCAAGAATCATCACTTTGTGAAACACATGACTGTATGAAGGATTTAACTACATGGGCTCAGGAACACTTAGTAAAATCGTTGGCTTGTTTGCAAATGATTGAATGTTTTATTTACATTTTTTATGGTGTCCCGACTTATTTGGAATCAGAGTTGTGCTTTCATTTAATCTTGTATGTAAATTCTATTCATTACAACAGAGAGAATAAATTATAAGCTGGAGTTTCAGGTTATATGTTAAACATGTTAAACTATAAAAGATCGAAATGGAATTATTGTTACTTGAAGTCCCTTTTTTCATTCTTGATTATGATGAGAGTAAAATTATTAATATTATAGCAAACTGATTGATACTATCTACTCTGTATTACAAAGATATTTATCTAAAAAATAAAAACATTCTAATATAGACTTTGCAATAAGCACTGACATAATGTTAAAAATGTTTTTGTTCCATTCAAAATTTCATACTATTAAACAATATCCTTTTAAATCTAACTTTTAAAATTTGCTTCATTATGTCTTAAATGCTCTTAAAAGAGCTTGTTAACACTTAAGTAATAGAGCAACTTTCATCCTAAACTTGATGCAATTTAAATATCTTTATCTGTGGAGTACCCCAAGGTTTTGTTCTGGGTCCTCTCCTATTTCTTAAATATAGTAACAATTTACTGATTGTTCTTCTTCTTGTATTTATGTCGATAATATGGATTTCCTTTCCATGCTAAAACATTATAATTACAAATACTGACAAAACATCAATGTCACACAGTAACACATTCAGAAAATGCAGGTAAAATATTCATAAATCCATTGAAAAATGTAATAGGAAAACTACACAAAAGATTAATGTATTACATGCTGAATTTGTCTGCAAAGGTGTATGGAAGAAATAATTACAATATATACATTCAGTATATATGATATCAAAATATTTATAAGCTATATATAACAACACATATTTAATAACTGTGGGTGTACTGTATAATTTTAACAGTGGTGCAGAGACATTAACAAAAATGTATACAAGCAGGGCTTTCTTTTACCTTGGTGAAGAGGATCTTGCTGGTGCAGGTGGAGATGGGAGTGAATATGTGAGTGCTGGTGGTGGTGTGGCGTGACATTGAACATCTGCAGACGGGCGATGGGGTCGTTGGCCACAGTGGCCATCCACTCAGCATGGAGTCTCTCTGCAGCCAACCTCTCTGGGTAGCTCATTTATGGCCGCAGCTGGGGCCCAGCAAGCGCCAGCCGCTCACGCTCTAATGGGTTCAGCCCTGGATGCAAGGAGGCGAAAGGGTGAGGTCCAGCCATGGGGGGTAACGTGATAGCCCCATGCCGGGCAAAGTGCTCCATGGGATTTGTGGAAGGGTGGAGAGTGTCCATCTCTGGAGGCTTAACCTCAAAACCAGGTTTCATCCTTTCTCTCAATTCCCTCTCACGAATCTCCCTCTCTCGCATCTCCCGCTCCCGTAGCTCGCGCTCCCGCATGGCCGGGTCAGCATTGTACAAGCTGGGCATGTGATAGGCCAGCAGAGGGTCTGCAGGGTTGAGGGACACAAAGAAGGGATGGTTTCTATTGGTGGGGGACATGACGTGGGGTCGTGCATACTCGCTGAGGGTGCGCAGGGCAGGCGTGTCGGGGCCAATGTATGGAGGCACAGCTGCGATCGTGGTGGGGGGGCCATCGAAGGGTGGACGCATGTGGGCGGGGCCAGCCATCTGAGATTCACCCATTCTGCCTTCGTGAGAGGAACTGGAAGCTTTCTGTGAGGAGAAAAATAAAATGATTAGGGAGATTTAAAAGAAATTTAATTAACTTTACTGAACAATAGGGAGCAAACAAAACCACTCACCGCAGCTCGCTCTGCTTCCTTTTCTCGTTCCCGCTCTCTTTCTCGCTCTTTTTCCCTCTCCCGTTCCCTCTCCTTCTCTTCCCTTGCTTTCTGTTCTGCTTCCCTCTTGGCTTTCTCCAGAGCTTCTTCGCGCTTCTTGGCCAGTTTAGATGAAGCAAGGGGAGTGAAGTACAAATCTGTCCTAGCACACGAGTTGTAACCCCGATCCAGGTGCTTGTAGAACCTGCACAGTAGAGAGAAAATATTTAACATTTACTCAGAAGAAGTTTATAAATTAATATTTGCAACAAACAGACATAATAGGCAGGAGCCCAGATATTCATTCTTAATTTTGCAGGATAATGCCTCATTAGATGAGAAGACAGCTTGTATTAGTTTATACTGGTCCATATTCAAAAGAAAACAAACTCCCTCGGCATTCGTTTCTGTGGCTATGTTGAGTATGTATTAAAATGTTCATTGCTATTCATTGGCAGTCTGAGAGCCACTTAAGCACAAAGCAACTACAGATACTCATATTTAGATGCCTCAGTTCACTATCATCTCACTGTAATTAATCTCCCTGCTCTCCATCCCTGATAAATCCCAGCCATCAGCCACTCAGAGCTCAGGGCTAATTGTGGCCTTGGATGCCTGTTTTGCTGAGGACATTTGATTTGTTGCTTACATCAAAGCCTTAAAATCTGAAGGCAGGGGCTCTTTGTTGTTGAATGTGTTTTAGAGCTAATCAGCATCCCCATGCAAACACTAAGCAGATCAACAGCCTACTGATAAATAACAGCTTGGGCAGGTGCATGTTTTTCTCTTTAAAGATAGTGTTTAGGTAGAAATTAGTTCTTGCAGACATACCGTGCTGACTGGCTGGCATGGCTGGGAGTGTTGACGACAGTAGGCTCTGGGGATGGGCTCCTCTGAGGGGGTGGAGGGCTCTCTGGCTCTTCTGTCTCATCCAGAGGCTCCTCTTTAATGTGTACGGGTGGGAGTGTCGGGCCTGGGCCGGCACAAGTGACCGAGGCAGGCAGTGGCATAGAGATGGAGGAGGATGGAGCGGAGGAAGATGGAGGCTGTATGCCAGGCATAGAGTTTGATGAGGATGGGGGAGGGCCAGTTGGAGGTAGAACTGTATTGAAAGGGTGAGACGAGAATGGCGGCTGTGGTGGCCCGTTTGGGTGTGAGGCTGCTGCGGAGGGAGGCAGAGGAGGAGCTGGAGGAGGTTGGTGGCTGGCTGATGATGGGAGGCTTTGGGACTGAGTGAGAACTGGAGGCTGGGCTGGAGGAGGCTGGAGCTGCTGCCCCTGAGGCATTAGCTGGAGGGGAGGTGGATGTGCTGATGGAGGATGGTGGGTGGACAAAGAGCTGAGGGGCTTGAGGGCAGGAGGTGGAGGCAAGTTTGAAGGCATCTGAGGGAATGGAGGTGCTGAAACATGAGGTGGGTGTTTGTGGGATTGCGGGTTGGTTATCTGAGGGATAGGTGTTGTTGGCGGAGGCTTGATATGAGATATGGACATTGGGGCAGGGGGCAGAGGCTGCTCTCTGGGAGGCTGGCCTCCACTTTGGACAGAAGACTGGGACTGGGAAGGCGGAGAGTGTGGCCTCTGCTGTGGTTGGCCAGAGACTGGCATGGGTGGGACCTGAGACTGACCCACAGGGAAGCCCTGAGGGGGCATGGAGTGAGGGTGAGGCATGTGTGAGGGGCCAGGCTGCAGTGGATGTGGCATGGGAGGCATGGGCCCGTGATGCGAGCTGGGTAATGGCTGAGGAGGGACTGGGGGACCAGGAGGCGGAGCCTGAGTCATAGGTGAATGAGGAGAGGGAACCCTCTGAGGGTGGAGCGACGCTCCTGACTGGATGAGAGAAATCGGGCTTGCCTGGGGCAGAGGCTGGGGAGGTAGAGAGGTGGAGGCCGCTGTGGGAGAGACCTGTGGGGGCAGTGAGGGGGCTGTGGTTGCAGGCGGAGGGGGTGCCGAGGAGGAGGCTGAGGTGCCTGGCTGACACTGGATGACAGGAGGGTGCTGGCTCTGGAGCAGCTGCTGCTGCTGGGCAGAGGAGTCTGAGTCACTCTCATTGTCTCTGGGACTGGGGATGCTTGGGGAGGAGCTTCGGTTGTCCTGGTCAATGTCTTTAGGATCGCTACTGAGCTCCTCGTTGATGCTGCGCCCGTCAGAACTCTCTCCCTCGCCTTCCCCTTCACCCTCACACTCTGAGGGTGAGTCTGGCCGATTAAGCTCCTGAGGATACAGGAGAGAGAGACAGATGAGCATCACGACATCCATGCAATTCACTGACATGGATCAGAAGAGCAGAACAAAAACCACAAACTCACTTGTGTTTTGGACTTTTTGGCGCTGGCTCTCTCGGGCTCCTCTGTGTCTGAGGCTCCCTTCTCTCGCTGCCGTTTGGCACTCTTCATAGGTGAGGGAGCCTCCTCTTTAATCTTCTGTGGAGCCAAAGCAGCAAAGTCATTAAGGTACATTTCACAGAGATTCGTGCACAGACAGACAAAGTTTCAAGTAGTCTGTAATGTGTTTACCTTGCTGGGCTTCTTCATGGAGTCTGTCTTGCTGTCAGTGCTGTCAGTACTTGCTGCGCTGGGTGAGGTACGTCCGCTGGAGCGCAAATCCTCGTTGGTAGGCGAGGCTCTGCCATCGGGACTGGCTGTCTGCTTCTTACGACCACTACGTAGCGTTGACATCTGTAAACAAACAGACTCAGCATTAATAATATAGATAGAAGAAATTAAGATAGATATCTACTATATTAAAGTCCAAACTAAATTCATGGAACAATGCATGTCAAAGCTGTGCCTGCACTGCTTGTCTAGTGAAGATAAGTTTACTGCTTTGTAGTCTGGCTCTGCATTGCTCTGGAGATAACTTTGAGGTTATAGTTCCTGAAGGTGAAAATAGAGGGATCGATGGAGAGCAGGCGTGTGTGCTTACCGAGCCTCGGTTCCGTCTGGTCCTCATGCTATGCTTCCCGCTGAGTCCATCCTCTTCCTCTTTGACAGGTTTGAACATAAATGGCGGCGGGTCCACAGGCTTCTCGATGGGGGGCAGCTCACCGTACTTCTTGAAGTGAATGCGGCAGTCTGTGCACAGCAAGATGTTCTCCCGGCCCCCGTGGTGCCAGTCCTTGGAGGCTGAGGAAAGCCATTTACAGTTGTGAAATAACACACTCTTACAGGCAGTGAGAAGAACAAATACGCAGACATGATCTCTGAACTACACTAATATTGCAGAAAATAAGACAATTTCGTTAAGTAACTTTGTAGTTTAACATCTAATGAGATAAATATTATTTTTTAATGCAGAAGCTGAATTCAGGATAATGAATAACTCTGTCCTCCTCTACAGACTGTATTTAAATTTCAAGTTATCGATGTCTATATGGGTTAACACTATAAAGCCAAAGTTTTCTGCCACCCTTGTGCTGGCGGATCAGATAGGAGCCTGGCACTGGGAACCAGCTGTGTGGGAAGAGGCGAAAGATAATGAGGTGGAGAGAGAGAGAGAGAACGAGCTGTGGGCTCATGTCTGATTTGATCAAATTAGTCCTGACATCCTCTGATGCCCATCTGTCACACAGCACTGTGTTGTGCAGGCCCACACTGATCCTAATCAGGACAAGAATAGTCAACCAAGTCCATATGAGGAGAGTGAGTGTCTGTAAATGAAGGTGGTCGTACTGGTAGTGAAACAATGGCGGCAGGCGTAGCCCTTCAGCTCCTGCTCACTGTCTTCACTGTCAAAGTCATCTTCACTGGCTGAGCTGAGGTCCACTGAAAGAGGGCGAAAGAAAAAAGACATCAAAAACATCATTCTAACACCAGAAGACGTCAGGTAGTGTCTCCCTCTTTCCTCCACGGCTGCCATTCAAGGGGTCAAATATACGTACAGAACTCGCTGGAGGGGGGGCGTGAGGGAGTGTTAACAGGAGTTGAAGCAGTTCTTGTCTTTATGCGGCGGAAGACTGGCTGGCGACGGTGTCTACGGTGGGCTCGACAGCTGGCTGCCTCAGGGGTCTTCTTCCAATAGTAGTAGAAGGTAATTAGCTCTCCCTGAAAAGAAACACAAAATGGGGGAAATGTTTCATAAGACCATAAAACTGTGTATTTGTACTAAGCAGAGGACATAATTTTCGACTGCAAAGAGGTGATGGGATTAAGGTCTATTTGCAAAAGCTGTTGAAAAATTGGAAAATAGTCACTGTGAAATGTCTGCAGTTATGTTGAGTAAAGTAAGTGGAAAATACACATTAACACTCAGCACAGCATTTCACAGTAAAAGGCCATGGAGTAGGTAAGTCCATGCCAGGATTTGTGACTGGCCGGGCATGTTTGTGCTGCGGCCCTGTCTGTCCCAGGATTAGGCGAGGAGGCTCACTGAATGCAGGGATATTAGGATCAGTGCATTGGTGGCTGCCTGGGTGGCAGGAGCTTGAATAGGAACAAAAGAACATGTCAGGCAGAGCTTTGGCGCTACAAATAGGGAGTGAAATGGCTCCTCGCCCCTTCACTGGAAGAGTCAATTGAACTTTAATCAAACATTTGGAGGGGCGCGCTTGCCAGCGAGCGAGGCGGATAAATCCAGTGTACAAAAGGCCGCCAGGAAATCAATACCCAACTGAAACATTAACACATGCAATCATGGATCAGAAAGCACTTTGCTCAGGCAGTCTGCGCATATTAACCGCAGCTTTCCAGCCATACTCATAATACACATACATTAAAAATTGGCGACAGGAGTCAGGGACAATTATGTAGTTTCCTGTTGCCCTTTTTCTCCTCACCATGAACTCTCACTTGTTAGTGGTCTTCCAATGGCTCCATAACAAATTCATGAATGTGTGGTGTGATTGTTGTGTGAGCAGTAAGTCACCTGTAATCTTTAAAGCCCAGAGGGCACCCATCTACTGTTTGAGGTCTGTTAAACTGCTGTTCAGCAAAGCTCCTTGAGTTTAATGGCCATCGATTGTTTTCCTTCTTCGCTTCAGCTGAGAAGCTTGACATAAATTAGTCTATAGTTCACTGCTCTCTAAAATGCATTAACAGCTTTTCAGCAACAGCTTAACATCTTCTATTAAAATATACCAAAACAAACAATGGCAGGAGAGGATTTGATGACATGAAGGACCAGTTTAAATGGCCACAAAAGGATTCTCACTTAACTACGTTTTAAAAATAAGAGAAAATAAAGTATCTAAGCCAGTAATTAAAAGTATAGGTTTGTGTTGATGGAAACAAAAAGCTACCTGCAGCTTTAAGTTCTTATTTGCTATCTCATGAAATACACAGCTGCTTGAGGCGTGTGGGTTTCTTGTTCTTTGCTGGGAGAAAACGGGTCAGTGATTGGCCAATTTGTTTGCTGCTTTATCGCTTCAACAAATCACACAAGTAGCTGACATTAAGTCTCTCTCAGTCACTGCTTTGATTGGCATACAAAGCTGAACTCATGAGCTTAGGCCCTGTTAATAAGATCCTGACTCATGTAGCTCTTAGGAGACTTCATATCTACCAGCGGCTGTAGCACTACGTCTTATAAGGCATAGCACTGCTGGGTACATTTACTGAGGGTGTTTGAGCTCAATGAGACCTTCTCAGATTTCAGGGTAAATTAAGATGCTGCACTGTTATTGCATAGCCATTGCTCTGGCTGTCCCAAGCTACAAAGCTTGACTGGGGTTTCTTAGACCTCAAGACTGTTGCAGATGAGCACATCTGGAATACTGGTAACTATTCCACATGTAGACACGCTGCAGGGACAAACAAGTAGGGCTCCTTTAAAATACCAACACTTGGATAAGGAAAGAAAGCTTAACATTCTACTTGTCCAACATTTACTTCATATAACCCTCAAAACTGTTGTTGACAGCCATCTGTCATATCACCAAAAAAGCTCTATGATGGTGACATGTGTTTGTGCATTCATGTCTGGCTGGAAGCAGAACTTGCTAGTGGTTTCCTTTGCGCCTCCCACTTCAGCCTGGCCAGCCAGTCAGGAGGGCAGGGCGCAGGTGCTAACTGAGGGAAGGCAGGCGTCCTGATGTGAAATCTAATTGAAATGTGCAGATCAAAAGTGTCGAGTGGTGCCGGAGCTGGCTTTGCTCTGTGCTTAATGACTGTTCTCAGCAGTGCCTCTCTGCCTCCTCGCTGCAGGCTGACAACCACACGGCCTCAACAACAGCTTGGCAGACACGGAAAAAGGTCACCCCGCCTCTCCATCACTTACACTGTGTCAAGTACCATTACATTAGGCCGGGGCTAATGAAAACATTAACTTGGGCTTTTGAATGGGAATTAACAGGTGCACTGATGAGCTGGATGTAAATGAAAAGGGGAAAAAAGGCAATTTAATAAATTTACAGTAAACATGTTGGGTTGAAAAGTTATTACCATTTTGACATTTACAAAGGCTAAAATGCATGTATGAGTTAGCAGATTAATTCATCTAATGAATAAAAGGATGTATGGAATGATCAATAAAAGACACAAGTCGAAACATTTAAATCTTAAGTCCTATTTAGCTGCCCTGAAATATCTGAAGTGGACCATTGGTGATGTGGTGCATCTGAAGGTTTAGAGTTATTAAAACAACTCAAACTACATACTGCATGACGTCTACAAGAGCAGTGCAGCTGAAGATGATTGTGGCATTCCTGTGGCTGTGAGAGGCTTTGTGCTGTAAATTAGTGTCACGGGCTGATTGACAGATTATCTCTCAGTCTTCCTGAATGTCATATTTGACTACCCTGAAGCCACATACATCTGATCTCTCAAACTGGCTGCACGCTTTCCTCCATCAAGTCACTTTGTCATGTTGCCATATGCTCAAAGCAACACTTTTGCTTTTATCACCTGGTGTTTCTTTTTCATGATTTGGTGTTTAGCCGATGAGTCTGTGTGTAAATATTGAGGCTTTCGGGTAAGTTTGCCACGTCTTCTTAAAATGAAGATAGTAAGGCAGAACCAATCCCATAAACCTGCATCTAAAACAGGTCACCGTTATCCAGTCAAAATTCATGAGAATACTTGAAATAGAAAATGGCCTTGGTCTCTGCTCCATCATTTTCCCCCAGTCAACTAAATCACTGCAGAGCTGTACAGAGTGTGCTTCTGCTCCGCAGAACATGAGATAGTGACAACATAAGCTCCGTATTATAAGGCCTTTTAGACCGCTTCCATCTGCAGTAGCTTTCTGGCCGCTGGATTATCCGACAAGGAAAGGGTTTACCCTTCTATCACGACTCTCAGGGCTTCCATACCAGTTATTGCCACTTAAAAGTCGTCTACATACAAGCATGTATGTGTGAAATACATGTGGAGTTCAAAATGAATCGCAGCCATATCAACAACCGCCTAGAAACGTGGCTAAATTTTCATCCATTGAGCAAAGATTATGACTCTTCCTCAATTAACTGTAATTAGCATAAATTACTTAAAAAAATAATCTGTGCTCTTTAGAGTAATTGCTCAAAAAAAATGTAGGATATTTGCATAAATGCTGGTATGGGAGGTGGTGTTGTGAGCATCTTTTATTTGTTTATGTCATCTGTCAGCTTAACCAGCAGTGGCTGACACAACTTTAGTGCTTGTGCTGATAAAAACGCTTCCTCTCAGTACTGACACTTCTACCCTGCAAAGGAGGTTTCAGGTCTCTTTGTGATTGGCTATTGAAATTGTCACGTATCAAATCAGGCTCGCTCAGGGTCTGTTTGAATGTTAGGTAATTGCACTGACATCTCCCCCCTTTAGTCAGGCAATGTAAAAACAATTCTCTAGTGACAAACTTTGTGGGGCGGGGGTCTTTACAACACATTTTTTTATTATGTTATTTTTGAAACATAAGTCAACGGGCGACAGAATTTATCCTAAGTTGTTAGGACATTTTTACAAGTATTGTAACTCATAAAAATAATTTCTGTTATGATGATAATCAGTTTTATACTCACTCTCTGTGTTTTAAGACATCTTGTGTTCCTGTTTGTAAGATATACACTGAATAAGATTAACCAGGAGACCACTGTAGATTACAATGTAATTGCTGGTGTGAGTGCAGATTAAGGCAGAGTGGGAGTGAAGGATCCACCACTGGGCTTGGTGGTCCTGTGTGAGCGGGCAGGGCCGAGGGCGAGGGCTAAACTCATGTATTTACACCCTCATCCCCTCTCAGGCCCAGGCCTGAACAGATGGTTTCTGTTTTTCCTGGCAGATTTGTGACAGAGCCACAAAAGGCCCCTGCTTTGACATGAAGCCAAACGGTTAAGGCCGTTACTGGCAGGAGCAGGGGAAGGAGGAGAGAACAGGGGAGAGCTGAGGAGGGGGAGGGCCGAGTGTGGAGGAGAGCCGAGAGAGAGGAATAAAGAGCCAGCAGAGAATAACAATGGACAATCAACATTCAATCCAACCCAACCACAACCCTTCCTAAAAAAAACCCAGCAAATAAAAATCTCTGCTAAAAACTGGTGGCAGTTTAACTGCGGCTGTGAGAGCTGAGCGCGCAGGGAGCATGTGATTTCTGGGTTCTGGTGGCTGATAGTGAATTGTGTAAACATCCATTAGTGCAGCTGCAGCATGAACCTGCGTTCCTCCTCCTTCGTCCACAGTCTGCGGCCCGAGGAGGGAGGATTGCTTCCTGATTCATTTCAGCGAGGTGAAGGGGTGATGCATTTCTCGGAGCTAAATCAAACCAGAGTTTAATTATGTATGTGCTCGACCTCTGGACTTGGTATTCTTCATTGTCTGTGACAGGTTTTACAGAGAATCATTTCAATGAGTGGTGTTTGACTTTTCTATCACCCTCATGCTGACTGAAACAGCAGGAGCTGACTCTGTAAAGGCTTATGTGGCAGCGTATTTGTTTATCTTAAGGTCTTTTAACTAGGGTCCGACCAATATGGGATTTTTTCGGCTGATGCCAATACAAATAATTAGGAGTAAGAAAATTCCGATATCCGACATATATCGGCTGATACTGTGCACATATAATATCAGCTGAATGTGGTCATCAAGTATTTGTGACAAAGATATGTAATGGAGGCAGGCTATCTACCTCTTAACAAACTTCATTACAAACTTCAGTGCTCTAAAGAGTAACATTTCACTTTCTAGTTATTA
>JAPZDX010000002.1:9169782-9194680 GCA_029783625.1 Naso annulatus | reverse complement strand
AGCTGCAACCTACGTAATTACACCTTTTTACGTCACTAGTCCAAGCATTTTTTCCAGCCTTAAAAACAGTTTTAATGTCGATGCATATTGGTGAAGCATATGCCGATAACGATATATCTGCAACGGCCCGATATCAGCCGATAATATCGGCTAACTGATATATCGGTCGGGCCTTACTGTTCACAGCATTCCTACCAAAGTATCTCTCAACTTCACAGGATACAGGTGACATAAAAATAAAGCTCTAAAACTTGTAATATGCAGAAAAAAAACGTAATAAAATATGATAAATGCTAATATGATAACATTGCTGAAACATGGCAAGGTACCAAGAGAAATAAAATTAGTTTAACAGAATTTTTATCACACTGTGTTGGCTTTTTATTTAGAGTATTATGGCATTTCTTAAGGTTCGAAAAGTTTTCTCTCTTCAATTTTCTCATTCGATAGTTCCTAAAATAAGAAAAATTAAATCCAATGTAGCTCTTTAATTAATCTTTTATTCCTTTTGTCAAAGCTGCACAGTTCACCTTGAACCTTTGTGTGTCAGACATTCAAACTAACAGCCACACGAAAGTAGTAGATTCAAAAATAGACCTACAGCACAGTGATGCCTCAAAACCAATCACAGAGAGCGACGAGTGAATAGTAAAAGGACCTTGGCTGGTGGAGCAGAGTGTTATGTGAAAGGCGGTTAAATAGACAACCGTTCCCTGCTGCGCTGAGCCTTTCTGCCTGAGAGTGACTGAATAAGCTCTGCTTTTCACAGGTCAGGGATGCACATGCTGAAGAATCAGCACTCGTGTTTTTCCTGCTGTAAGCGCTTTTGCCAATGAAAGCAGATTGGACGGCAACAGTGCCTTTTTGCTGGAGGGTCTATCCTGCGCGTTCTGCTGATAAGCTAGTTCCCAAAAATCACACCATGAAGCCTACCGAAGAACTCAATTACACAGGGAGCTCCGGCTCTCCGTGCGCTGTCTATTAGGCTGTGAAAAAGATTTTACCTACACTTAGTCGTGCCTGTGGTTTATTGAAAGAGCATCAATACTCGCTGGCTGAGTTCCCATCAGCAGACAGCAACTTCACCGCCTAAACAGGTTCTATCATTTACCAAACATGAAAGCTGTTCTGTCACACTTGTGACAGCTGCTGCCAACTGGACCAGGCCCCTGTAGTTTGTAGCTGTTTTAATTAGTGTTTGAACCAAAGTATTTATAATCACAGTCATCCCCAAGGTTCTGGCTGCTGAGCTAAGGACATGGCAATGAATTCAATCTGACGTTTGTACAGATTGTACCAGGGCAAACATCTGCTGTGAGGTTGTGTTGAGTACACTGTTCTCCTGTTGGCCATCCTGTAAATGACAGGGCTCAGGGTGGGGTGGGGGGGCTGAGTACTCTCTTTTCTCCAAGATGCTGCAAGAAGCACACAGCACATCGCCTCCTGCTTCATCTGAGTGCTGACACAAACAAGGCCGCCTTTTAAAAAAAATCAGATGAGCAGCTCAGGTCACCCGCATGCCCTGAAAATTACTATGTGCTCTGCAGTCACAGTGGCTTTTGTGCCCTTAATCGATCGCCACAGTCAAACGCTGAATCAAGACACAAGTATTCCTGAAAATTATAGTTAGCTTTTTCATAGTACTGCAGCTGGCACTGCTGCTGGAATCAAGCTGTTTGCTGTGTGAGGACACTTGACCTGTGACGGTAAGATGAACCAAATACACACTGTGCGTTAGCTTTTCCGACGAACTGCCACTGCACCTTTCTGTCCTTTCCACCTCCATGCCAACAGAGAGCAGGAACCAGCAGCACAAAAATGTCTCTGTGAATCAGCGGAATGTTTCATTCTCCTTTTCATGTCCTGTAGGTTTCCATGGCTTGCAGTTGATTTTTGCTATGCCAGAAACAGCTGACTGTATTTCGTTTTTTATTATGTTGTATTGAATTGTATTGTATTGCATTATATTACACATTACACATCTTTTTTCACATTTTTTAAGACCATGTATCACTATGATAAAACAATTATCTATGTCTTTCTCATGTTAATTCTGCGCTGACATACTGTATTAACTTTAATATTTAAACGTGGAGTAACGGCGAGCAGTCAGCATGAGAATTAACAACAGGATACAGGAGTGGAACCCCGAGGGAAACTGATGAAAACGAACACACACACACACAAACACACACACACACACACACACACACACACACACACACGAGGTTTTCTTCTATGCTCGTAAATTGTTTTATAGTGCTTCATTGAGTTTATTAGATTACTTTGTGCTGTGTTTCATTGTGAAGCATTTTTATGATCTATAAATACATAACACACTGATGTGTTAATAAAAAGTAAATATATTACTTGTGTTTTCTTGCAATTTATAATCTCTCTCACAGGACGAAAGCATATTTTACTTTGTGTCCTCGCCACAGTGAACAGAAACTAGTGACTGAACATTAAATATAGCCTGATTAAAGAGAAGCCCAGTCCAGCTGTGTTAATATATCAGCACATTATTATCTTCACAATATTAGCAAGTTGACTGCTGTACCTTTTTCCACCACCTAAATGGTTTGGCTCAGTCATGTGTGGAGGTAAGGCAAAACTGAAAGTTCAAAATCTCATCTTATTTTCGACTGTCAATTCTTGTGTTTGGCTGCAGAGCAAACAGAGCTGTAGCTGTTTGGTAAATACTGTTTGTTGATATCCCAGAAAACCACAGTTTTGTGAAAACCCTCCAGTGCAAATTTCAGAGGCAGAGTTATCTGTGATCTGCCATTTCAGCATATTTAGTTGTTTAAACACTGGAAGCAGCAAACTCATGTTCCATGACGTCCTCTCTAAAGTGAAGGAAATGGTGGCAGCAAAGCCAGTTGCAGACGGTCCGATGACACACCCACTTCCCCCTCTGGGCCTTTATGTGACTTTATATAAAGCATTCCTGAGTGTTAGTCAGGCCTGGTGTGTTTACACAGCGCTGGGTGCTTACTCTTGGCACTGGCTGTCTGAGCTGTGCTGGCGCTTCAGGGGCAACGCAGTTAATAGGGGCTAGCGGGAGGAGAAGTGAGGGGCAGACACACTGTACTGGACATCAGCCCAGGGGCTTTATGCTCTGCACTCAGAACTCAACCACCACGGTCTGGCCATGACTTCAGGCGGGGACGTACTCATTTCTGTAACATGCCTATTTTTTGATAGCTTGGTGTCGAGGCAGAATCACAGAAATATTTGTCTGTGAGCAGAGATAGTGGCAAAATCTCTGTCGTTTCCTGGACTTCAAATATTTTGAGATGTTGCTGATCCAGATACAGGTTTTGAGAATAAGCAAGTAAAAAAATAAATGGAGCTTTCCGCAGGGAATTGACTGGCACTTGTTCAGATCAGTCCTACTGCACAAAAGCAAGTTCAATCATAAGCGAAGAGTTTATTTTTTCCCCCCTGTGCAACAACACAGGCTCTTCAGAGTCTCTATATTGAGCTAACGCCCCACCTAACCCCTTCTCCACCGGTGGCTGCTACCCTCCCCTTGCTCTCGCAGTCATTTTCTCCTCTTTTCATATGTTTAAAGGGCAGTTTATTTTCCATTTGCAGGGGAAAAATTAATCTGTCTCTGCTCTGTGGTGGTGGCAGGCCTGGATCCTGGAAGAGGTCTATTACCTTTCCTGCCAAGTAGACTCCCCCTCCAGGTTGAATTACATTAATACCTCCTTTATAGCCAATCAACTGGACTAGTCATATATTTCAAAACCAGTAAAAAATAATTGAAGAAACCTCTGCGAGGAAACTGTATTCATACACTTTAATCTCTTATTCAAGAGGTTCAAATTGGTTTTAGGAATAAAAAAATGTAGCATAAAGGAGGTGACACTAAAGAATTCTTGAGTAAAAATATTACATGACGATGTGTGGGGGGTGTTTGAGAAGCATAGCTGACATATCCTCACAGAAGACAAGGAAATGAATTGGCGAGAAGTATTACAAACACCTTTGATATTCCTTTGATGTCTGTGTCAGCACCGCATCGGCACACTTCCAGCAGGAGCAGTCTCACAGAAACAGCAAGGTCTGCACTGCTTTATGAATCAAAATGCATATCTAGGAATAATCTAACAGCCAAGTGGCGCTTTGAAGCAAAGTGTACATGTACAACATGTTCTCTTTATTGCCAATTACAGCCAAGAGAAGAATCACGCACGTCTCAAATCTCAGCTTTAAGAGGAGCACAGAGTCTGTGTGGCTGCCATGTTTTGTTCTCTACATAATAATCACATTTAATAAGGTCAACTGTTGTTAATCATTGTTAGGCCTGGATTTGAAACAAGTCACACAGTTGTTCGGTGCTGATTAACACATTGCCGTGTGCACGCAAACACACTCACACACTGAGGAGGGAAACTGTGACGAGAGGAACGTCCTTCTGCTCGGGTACATAAACAAAACAATTATGAGAGTTCCTGATGGATATTGGAAAGCTTTGCCTCCTCCGACTAAAAAAAAAAAAAAAAATCACTAAATGCCTGTCAAAACTATATAAAAAAGAAAGAATAATGCTATTAATAATCTGTATTTCAAATGTAAACAGAAGAGTGAGTCACAGAAAGTACAAACTTGTAACCTGCTTGTATTTTGAAGTCAAATTTTAATATTTTCCTCATGCTGTTCAAGGTTTTTTGACATGAGTAATGTTAACAAACCAAGTGGCCATACTTTGGCATTATCACTAGATGAAAAAGAAAGTCACATGGCTAATTTTACATCTAAAAATGAAAATAATTATCGTGTATCTCTAATTTATATTCAAAAATAATAATTCATTGGACCTTTCAAAGAAAATAACAAGCACTATAATCTCAGTGCGTCTTGTATTTGACCCTTTCACACACTAAAAATTATTTTGTGTTCTTTAATAGTCAATGGTTCTTTTAAAAACCTCCCATCGTAACCTGCTTTTTTATCCTTGTGGAAGCCTTTATGCTGCACTTTAGAGTCGAATTCTCTAAGAGTTGGATGAAAATATACGTATATTTATATATAAAAAAAATCTCAAGTGCTGCTAAAAGACTTTAGTACAAACATTAGGTAAAGAGGGCCGCTCTTTTGCTGTAAACACACTGGCTCACATCACATGTGCACCACATCTTTACTACTTGCTAACAGAGGGTGCTAATTAATGTTCAGCATGTCACTTGTAAGTGTAGCTGTGTGTGAAGTACATTTATTGTTTTCTCCTCTTAGGTATAACAAATTGTTTTTGTCCAGACAGCCTGAAGGGAGTTCTGACAAGACTGCAGCACAGCTGGTAGCAGGCAGCTCTTACTTTTTATCAATGAGGCCTCTGGGTTAAAACCCAGCCATGCTCAATATCCCGCTAAAAATGTTTTGCTGCTCAAGCTTTCCATTACACAAGCAAACCACATGAACCTCATTTTATGTGTTTCAGTGCCATAAAACTAATGACACACACTGAAAAATTTAAACAGTTAAGAGAGAAACAAATTAACTTACAGTTTCTTTGTTGGGCAGCAGCTCTTTCCGGATCCTGAAGAAGTTTTTGCCGAACTGTCTCAACCCTTTAATGAAGCGCTTCTGCAATTTTTCACAGAGGAAGAGAGAGAGAAACAGAGAGAAAAAAGACCCAGTTACTATCTGTGAAGACAGCAAAAAGGCGACCGCATAAAGTTACTGGCTCACACCACGACAAAAAACATTGTTTTCATTTCGCTAGTCTGTGGTCGCAGAGGTCTGATGTGTATCTAGAAAGCTGTTTAAACTCCGCAGAAAACACAGCCATGTCAGGTAAAACGAGAGAGGAAATGACAAATAAGGCAGGCGCAGACGCTGAGATTAAGCTCGTCTTTTCATGTGCAGAGAAAATACAGTCTTAAAAATGTAATCCATTGTAAAAACATACACAACAGTATACATGTTGAACATGTTAATCACACGAGTAAAAAGTTTAATCAAAAGCTGAACTTGAGAGTTGAAAAACAAGGAAATACCTCACTGAACATGGTGGACAGTTTCTATTTTTGTTGTTACATTTTGGTCATTTTAAAAGCTTACAAAACACGTCAAAAATGTAAAATATATAAATATAACCTAACATGAGTGAGAGGACGTAAATGGCACGGTGACAGAAATTTCTACTTCATAACATCGGATTTAAGCTGACATGAAAACTGAATGTGGACACATCGTCTCACCACAGTGAGCACAAAAACAATAACAGCAATGACTAAATACCAAAAAGCTGAACATTCTAAATACAGTTTTTTCTCCTCTTAAAGCCACAGACAGCGAGCCATTAAAAGCGGAGGCTGAAAACATTCATAACCAGCGAAGCAGACAACCAACAGATTTACTTTCTTGTTCCAGAGGCGAGCCCGTTCCTCAGTAATCTCAGCCAACCATTTCCCCCAAGTAACTCCGGCAAAAAGCAGAGAAAAGTCCTCAAGGAGCACGGCACAAAGCTCTATGCCCAGCCACAGGTAAAGAAAAAATTAAGAGGGCAAATCCACAATGTCTCCGATGGTACACTGCTTTTTTTTCCCCTTTTTTTTTAACAAGCAAGAAATAGCTTGTCACTCTCTGCTCTTCCACTACAAAGGGGAAGGCTTTACATGTGATCTTTCTGCAAGAGAGCCTCTGGTTCACAGCAGACTGGAAAACCCGGACTGGAGTCCTGCGCCTCATGTTACTGTCGAGCACAGCACTCATTTCAGCCTGCTCTCGATCCTCTAACACTGCACGAGCAGGCTTCATGTCTCTACCCTCTCACACAGGAAAAGTCAGGCGACTGTTTGTTATTAGCTTTCATTGAAACAGAAACTAACGGTGGTACTTTACATGCTTTCAGAGCTTGGACTGAGCACACACACACAGAGGCACAAACTCGACTGGCTGCCAGCCTGAGAGGGGAGGCAGGCTGATACAATTTATGTGGAGAAAAGGTCTTGTACACGGTGGACGGAGACAAGCGAGGTGGAAAACCAGACATGGAGCCTCTCCCTGCGTGTCAGGAGTTCATTTTCCATGCCATGTACAGTACATTATGTAACCACAGATTGTTTACATACCCAGCTTTGGTGGGGAACAAGAGCCAAATTTACAGAAGTAACACAGTCAACTGCAAAACACAACTGCCTGCCAGGAGGAAAAATTACAGGAGACACACACACAGAACTATTTGAACAAAAAGGAATGAATAACAGTATTTATCTCAATCACCCAAACAAACACAATAGTCTCAGAGTACAAGTCTAAGCTGAACCAGACTAAACACTGAACATAAGAGGCCTGATTAAAAGCTAGATGTACCACAGCTAACAGCCTCAACAACAAAAAGCCTGTCCTATCAGTGACATGAGACAGCAGTTAATTTGCATTAATCAGACTCAAGGTGCAGCGGTTGATTAGCCAGTAGATGGAGCCGTCTCCAACACAAGCGCTCCCCCACATCCGACACCCGTCTCCAACCACTCGAGGGGTTAAGAGCAGATTACCATTTGGACTGTCAGTCAAACGTCCACAGAGCTACATGTAACCACAGCAGAGGTTCAGAGGATCAACACTGCAGCGCTTGTTTGACAAGCGATGACAAAACTGGGTAAATATTCTTTTGAAATATTAGCTTCAGGAATGTTTCTGGGGGAAAAATGTGAAAAAATATCAAAAAGGATGCATAAACATTTGAATAACCCCGAAATAGAGTTAGACCTGAGGTTGAGTTATATTAGTAAAGTGTTAAATGTCTCTCTTGCAGCAGTAAGGGGAAAGCATTGCCTCTTCACCTGATGTTTCAATCAATTACATTTACATATACTCATTTGGCTGACGATTTTGTCCAGAGTGACGTACAAATGCGAAGTATTTGAGAATAAGCTCCACATCCCATCTGACACAAAGGGCCTCGTGGCTACAGGTACAGCCTTAATCCTATCCAAACATATGTTAAGCACAAAGCACATTACAATTTTTAGAAACCGAGATCAAGAGCAGAGCATGTTTCAGAACAAGAACTTTTGGAAGAGGCAAGTCCTTAACTGATGATTTTAAGACAGGGAGAGATTCTACCAACCGAATCCAGTGTGTTTACCCATTCCACCTCCGAGGGACCGTACAGGAGGAGGAGTTTGGATTGAGATTTCCAGCCTCATAGTGACAGTAGTCCTGCCTATGTAGCCTGTGTGTCTGTCCTAATTATGTCATCTTAATTATGTTTGCAAACTATACTATTAACACAGTCTGTCTGTCCATCTCCATAGAAGAGCTGTGTGCATGCTAACTCTCCCCCCTCCCTTCCGTTTTCGTTCTCTTGCTGACTCCCTTCTCCCTCCCTGCACGTCGGCTCCAGTTTAAGGCTCCATTTCAGCTGCCTGGGCTCACTGCTCTCCAGCCCAGCTAATAAATCATCCGCCAATCTGCTCCCCGAATCGCTCTGCCCCTGCTCCGATTGCTCCAGCCCTCCGTTGCTAGGCAACGCAGTGGCGGAGGAGGGGCCAAGAGAGCCAGAGCGAGCAAGCAAGCAAGCGAGAGAGCAAGAGGAGGAGGGGGGAGGGGGGGTATGCTGGGTGGAAGCGCTACCAAATGGCCATCCGCTGTGCAGAAACAACAGGCTTCTCTCTGAGTGTGTTCCAGAGAACTGGCGCTTTTCACCCGCCCCGAGTTTCCCCCTCGGAGGCTAACAGAGCACTATTGTGAGGCTGGAGAGGAGACATACAAAAAGGAGGAGGAGAACGAGAAAAAAATGATTCAATAGGCCATTGTCGTGTGTGCGCACTTCCTGCTTGAGAGTTGATTGCTGAAAGTTGTAAAACGGGTGAAGATAATGCAGACGTACACACATAAGATGGTATCATGAGGACAAACGGGGAGCGGGCTCACATACGGAACATAATTTCAGCTAAATGTCATTCCATGAAAACACTGACGCAAGACCGTCCAACAGCAAACAAAGCCACTTTGACTCAATATGGAGTCATTATACTTGACTCGTTGTTTAAAGCTGACCTTTCAGAGGCTGCTGTGTATAAACCCAGAGGGTCGAGGACAGTCGCCAAATCAAAGGCTAGAAACACAGAAATATCTGTAAGTAACAAGATTTGCCACGGTTTGCTGAGGGGAAATTACAACATGCTAGAAGAAGAGAGAGGAAAACCAGACTGACAGACACTAGACGAACCACATCCTCTTTGCATTGACACCACGTTTAGAGATAAAAATCTATGTTTAGATCCGCTAAAATCTGAGACATAAATCAAGATTCACCCTTTCATTAAGATGTCTTCTTAAAACCCCCCCAAATACGTCGAAGTAGCCAACATAACTGACAGACTCAGAGGCCCGTTCTTATAGTAACTCAACACTAAACACGGACACATTCTGCACACTTTAGCAAGCAAAGTAACATCCTTTGCTTCCTTTTGGCTTGCACTGACACAAAAGGTGACAGGAAATTCCAGCACACACCCATCCTGCCTGCTATTTAGTTACCAAACAACCATAAAAAGCATTGCTGGCATTGAACCATGATGGCAATAAAATACACTGTTGACACTAAATCTTTGGGTGTAGCAAACAGAGCCTCCCTCTGCAGCCGAGGGCCACTGAAGTAAAGCCGCTCCTCTAACTTTTAAGTAATTTACAGCCTGCAGCAGGAGATGCAGGCCGAAATGTTTTGTTTCATGTGCCTGGGGTGTTTTTGGTCAGCTGGTGCGTCTCAAGTCTGTAGGCTTGTGTTCAACCACTGGGGGGGGCCGCCACTCTCTCCTTTCCCTCCTCCCTCCCTCCCCCTGCCCCCCTCCACGCTGTCGGCGGCCTGCTCCAGTCATCCATCAGCTGAAGACACAGCTGGAGATAAGCCGCAGCACAGTGCAGCTGGCTGAGGAATAGACCTGCCGCTCCACAGCAGTCATAGATCAGCCTCTATGTCTCTGACATGGCGACACACGGCACGACCGCTGCTGCTGCTGCGGCGGCTCCTGATTGTTTATATGGCACCTCCTGTTGGCCGATGCATTACTAGCATCACTTATTTACAATCATGGATGACAGCAGCTCCGACTAAAGAGACAATTTCATTTTGTCAGGTCTGCGAGGGCAAGAATCCTTTGATGTCCTTCACCAAGCCTGCAGGCACTGCAGGTGCACAGGGATCAATCTGATGGTGTAATTCTGACCTTACATTTGACTTCACTCTGACAGTTTAATTAATACTCTTCAACGGAGCCAAATGACAGAGTAACATTACTGCAGGTACATCAACAGACAACAGCCCTGCATCTTCAGGAGGTGGGAATTACATTTTCAATATTTGCACAAGGAGGTTAGATGCTCATATAATGTATTCAGTGAATAAATATGTAGTACTTGGATGTATTTGTGGTCATATCTTGAGTATTATTTAATATATCAACAAGCTGAACCTATGAAGTACCATTATATTAAGTATTTTTTTTTAGGATTATTTAAGTGGGGGAGGAAGGCTTGGGTAGCAGGAGAGATAATAAGTATAATATGTCTAAAATTTTCTGACACTGATGTCATAACCCTGTTAATAAATACCTAAATATGATCTGGATGCTTGAGAAAAGGCTAATTATAAGACTAAGTGACATCTGCATATAATAATATAATTTCACAACTATAAGCAACTGCAACAAAAGCAATGTCTGTGTTTTCGATGGCTTTTTGATTTTCTAAATGCCATCTGTCCCACTTATAATTGAGCACAGCATTGATATTTACTGACAAATCCGGATTCATGCAGAGAAATGTGGATCTTAATCAAAACCACATACCTGTGCTTAGTGGCCAGCTACAGCCAAGATTAATGGTCATATCATGTATAGCTTGTCGTTGTTTCATGCTTTACAGCAAGTGGCTGTTCAGCAGAACTACTCAGTGTGTGACATTATTGCTGTTTCACAACACAGCATCAGTTGAGGGACATTTAAAAGCAACAAAGGGAAACAACACGAATGCTTTTCACTTGTTTGCTTGTTCTGTTTGTTTCTAGTTTACAGTGAGTTTATTTTTGCCATAGAGACGGACAATCAAACAAGTGGAAAGGGAGTTGTGTGTGGGCAGTGAGGACTGATCTAATAAAACACAAAGATGTGGGACTGCTTAACTCAGTTAAAACTTCACAAAAAGCTGAGGACCATATATTCTGACTGTTTATCAAACCCATGATACAGTTATTATATATTTTCCCTTTTGTTGGTGGTTAAAATTACTCCTCTACCTTCTAATAATAATAATAATAATAATAGATTTTATTTATAATGCACTTTACATTTGTAAACAAATCTCAAAGTGCACACTCAACGGCTGAGAACACAACAGCAATGAACAAGTTAGACTGCACAGTACATGTTTCCGATGAAATATTTCAATTTATAGTTAAATCAAAACAATTGAGATATTTATTTGTTGTAATCCGTGGTTGTCCCCTTTGAACAGAGCTCACACAAAGGTGATGGATTTTCAGTCCTATTTATAGTCTCACTGTGACAGACTTTTAAGGGGTTAACAAATCTTACTGAGGTGAAATGATTTTCTGTGCCAGCGAGTAGGAAATAAAAATGAAACAGACACTCATCGCTTTGCGATGATACAACTTCCTCCACAGCAGCAATGAAACGGCTCACAAATGATCATGGCAGCATTCTTATGCTTCTGTATGATAGGTGTGTGTGTGTGGGGGGGCGTTCTAACTATTTTTCTTGACTTAGAGACAAGGACCAGGATTTTGTGCTTTGTGGCAGCAGCTGCAAGCAGGGAGAAGAGAGGTGGGGTGGGGGGTGGGGGGGGCAAGAGAAGTCAAAGGGGGGAGGAGAGGGTGACAAGTGACCCTGCAGACAGGCTGATTCTGTCATTCCAGCGGCCCCCGCTGTCACTTTTATTCACATATCTAAAAGAATGCAGGGGTGGGGTGAAAAAAGAGCAGGCAGGAATAATGAAGCTCGTCCTGGAGGGGAGATGAGATGGGGGAGGAGAGACAGAGCACTGGGTGATAAATAAATAAAGAGCACCAGAGCTGATTTCTCTGAGTGCGTCAAGGTTGGAGCTACATTTACACCTGTCCCTCAAGGCTGCGGGGCTGCAAAAGCACAAGCGGACCAGTGGGTGCTGTGTCCTCGGCCAGAGTCCAGATGCTGCGTCTGCGGGCCGTGGGCACTGTGGGGCAGGTGGAGCACAAACAGCCTGCTGACTCCCTTCACCCACAGACACAAAACACAGCCGCAACTGAACATGCCAGACAATGTGAACTAGACTCCCTTACAGCGCTCCCACTTCACTTACGTAATGCTGTCTGAACATGATGAAAGTCCTCTGTCAAAGTGTGGATGGAGTTGCCTTGACCGAGGTTACAGAATACATTTTATGGGCAGTGATGCAATGTGAATATAATCACAGCATGTTAACATTAAAGTCTTTGCTTCTAAAATGATTAAAATTAGTTACGAAGGCTTTAGTTTTAGATGAGTTTTATCTGATGTTGCAGTTAAACAGATTGCATTTAACATCAACTTGATGATTTATATGTAATTTTGCGCATATTTGCTGTATCATGGTATATAGTTAGATCAACATACTGCCCAATATTATCTTAATGAAGACATTTTCATTTATGTGTATGTCAGCCAATAACTAACAAGATGATTCAGTACAAAAACTAAGTTCAGGGTATTTTAGAAACAGTGTCTCCATTTCAAGTTCTCTTAATGTCTCACTTTTAATGTATTTCGATGCCCCTGTAAAGTACTTCGGGTTGTCTTGCGACTAGAGTAGTGCTATATAAACAACCTCACCTTGCCTTGATTTTTCTGCTACATCATATCCTGCTCAGTATGCATCCTTGTCACTATTAAATATTTATTTTTTCAATGTATGTATTTTTTAAATAAAGACAGTCAACATTATGTGTCTATGTTAAAGGAAAGTACAATCGAATGAAAGATAACATGGTTGGATTTTCGAAATTTGCATCAGACACAAAAGCGCAGTTTTTATAGGGGTTTAATATGCTCTTATAATCTTTATATACATTAAAGTACATGAGGCTATGCTACTAAAGATAAATAACACTGTAATGCAAATTTTTTCTAAGGTTCAAAACAGCTAAAAGTGAGTTACTGAAGTGATCACGTTTACTGTCTGAACTGGGGTATTCACAGCTTGTGCTGTCAAGCCCCGACTGGGCATCTTTAAAAAGTGATTGGAGGTCGACCTGCTGTGGTGGAGCGTGGAGATTAAGCCTCCCACAGTGTAAGAACTGTTTTTTATTTTCTGTGGTGAGGACTTTTTTTCCCCTGCACCTGTATGTATTTTGCCTGGGTGTGTGCACTAGTTTATCTAATAAAGCCTCCCATCAAAATGCCAGCCCCCAGTTCTGATCATCACACAGCAGTTTAGCTTAGTGCCGGCAAGCATGCATAAATAAAGGCAAATAGTCATAACAAGTCCACAAAAACATGGCTGACTTAATTTGCTGTGATTCGCAGTGGTCCTGCCGTGGGCTCTGGCTTCATTCAAAGGTGCCCATCATGTTCAATTACAAGACAAATCAGCCCATTTACTTCCACCGAATCCAAGCTGCTGGATTCAAAGCTTAACAAAAGCCTGCCTTGCTCCGACATGACCAGACAATATCAAAGTGGACAAAAGATGACTCACCCAGGAGGAGGAATAACTAACACTGAAGAATTTCAGTAGTGTAGCCTTTTGTTTTTTTTTAAGATCAACAGACAGATCAGTCAGAGTGTTATCTCTAAAGGAGAGCTGGTATACAAGCACACAGTGCAGCGTGTCATAACGCATCAAGGCCGAAGCTGGAGCTCTCGTTTCTGACATGGTGTGATCCAGCACTTTCATTTCCCTCCTACCTCCTTCATGATGTGCTGTTTGATCAGGAAGAAGGGCTGCCATTTTCTGACTGCAGCCCTTCAACAGCTGTGGTGAAATTCACATCTAAATTCAAATGGAGGCTAGCACTAACAGCCCTCAGTCCTTTCCCTTTCCAGACTTCCAAGCTTAAGATTTATTCTGCGGGTGATAAACAGGATGCAGCTGCTCTCGGGCCTTGGAGGAGCTGGAAACTGGCGAGTGTTTTTACTGATGTCTTGTGAGACTGGGCCAAGAGCTGTGCTTTTAACTCTCTCTCAACAGCTCCCTCTAAAGACAAAAACCAAGCTCTGACAGACAGCAGCTCTCCATATAAAACATACAGAAACGTCAAAAAAAACTGTACAACACACTGAAACAAAAAATATCAGCTTGTTGTGTATGACACCTTTATGCTTGTATTGTATTNNNTTTATGCTTGTATTGTATTTAATGCATTTAAAAAAAAAAAAAAGAAGGTTCTGTTCTCTAACCACTTCATCTTCAGACCAGCACTTTTCTATCAGTTTGGGTACAGGCTTCTTTACCAGACGCTGGAGAGCTTTTCCTGCATCATAGCTGCTCTCGTGAAGCTGAGGACAATCAAAAATACACATAAGCTCATAATTCTTATTTAAAAAAAAAAAAAAAAAAGGTATGAATGTGTTAAAAAAACGAGCATTTATGAAGACGCCGACTCTCTTTGCAGTGACACATGAGGGTCGTTTTCAGCTGTATTAACATATTTTATTAAACTGATGCCTGTTAAAAAAATTACAGTTACATCCTGGAGTGACTGAACCTTGTTACCAGAGATCATAGAGCATCAGAGGAAATGCCGTGCAAAGATCAAAGAACCAGCCTGGAAATAAACAGTACGCTGACAAAAGCAATCACTGTGCAGCTTTCACTCCTGTGTCACATTAAAATGGAAGAAACAGGCAGTGCTGGAGCTCTTCCTCTGAGAATAAACAAGCATTACTCATTGGAATTGCAAATAGAGAAGAAGGTCGAGAGACAATGACCTGCCCGCTATGTTAATTTTCCAGTTTATAGAGTCGGAATATAAATGCCCTGTTTATGATGATTCTAATCTCTTTCTTGTGCTTGATTCCTCCGTATTCATTATCAATGTGACGGACAAATCTCTCATTACGTCTAATGTATTGTAAGCCTCTGAGGCAGGGTTTACTACAGGGGGCTACTCTACTGGCTCAGGGGCTTTATCATTGCCCATCACCGTGCAGCTGCATCACAGCAAAAATAACGATCCCAGCGATTCAAACGCAACATTTATTGTGTAACTCCGACGGACTGGGGTTGTTTTAATCATGTACAATTGATTTCTAGCGTTAAACTTGTTGCATGGCTACTTACAGTGTTAAGTGCGTTTAATGTAGTGTCATCTCGAGATGCTGCTAAACACCCGTCTTCTGTTGAGCCTCCGTCACACATCCCTGCAAAGGCAGCCATGCTCCTGTGGACAGCACACATATGAAATCAACGTCAGAACGAGCAACAAGAACATCACTTAACTGACCTTAATGTGCGACCTTTCTTTCATACATAATAGAGATGACAACGGATGACAAAAGCAGGGGTCACCTTAACAGACTTTCCTCTTGTTTACTAAATGTTGAAAGTGTTGACAACAAATCACAAAAAGACTTCTTTCAAGTACACAAATGAAAAAGTATTTCTGGCACAGCAACAAGGCTACTGACATAACTTCATAAAGATAAAAGAAAGTCTGATTGTGATAAGAAGACAACAGTCTAGTAAATGAAGAAACCATGGCACAGGTGGATGCTTATGGACAAACTTTTCTGCCTGGTAATAGATGGAGAGGTCATTTGTTAGAATATTTCTGTCAGCTATGTCAGTAATAGATTAATTAATTAACCTGAAAAAAAAAAAAAAATCTTTTAGCTTGAAGTTGCTTCCGAGTGCTGAGAAACATTAAATAAACGACAGTGAACAGAACGAGGAACATTTAAAGTGGGAGCAGATTAACCCACTTCTGAATCACATCAGTAGCTATTTTATTTCTTCATACATTTATGATGCACGGGCTATATTAAGAACCATCATTACTACATTGTGGTAAAAAAAAAAAAGAAAAAAAATTTTGGTGTCATTAAAAAAAAGCCCATTTGATGCTTTGATCCTGTTTGTGAATTTTTCCAACAAGACTTTTACAAAGCAGGGCTTTGACATTAAACACATTTTAATTAACAGTATACACATTAAAACACACAGCAGGCCCGTGTTGGATGTATCTATGGTGTGTAATACAGACTTTGATGGAATTTCTACAGCACTGTCCGTCATAGTGACAGGTGGTGATTAATGACACTCCTGACTGCAAGCATAACACAGAAACCTGTTAACACAGATCACTTTCACTGCAACAACATCTCAAAGAACACTAAAAGATTTTTTCCTCACACAGCACCTGATGAAATGGAACCTTACAAAGTAGTGTTAAAATAAGTCTCTCTCTCTAAAAAACTTAGAAATTAGCTTTGACTGATTTAATGTGCAGAAACAGTGTAATGGTTAGGTTAAGAAGCTACGGCTGTCCTGTAAGATCTTTATACCTTCACTGATGTTAATCTTTAATGTCATGATGCTGTTATTGGAGGTATCAAAACAGTCAGGACAAGAAACAGTTTGGGGTTACATATTTCAGTTTATATTACCATTAATCGCACTGATCAGACCGTGATTGTTTCCCCTTGATCTAGTGGGAAAGACCTTGCGGTCATGCCAGGTGTGCGATTCTCTGGGCTCACCTTGCGGCTCTGAGGTACATAAGAAGATCACAGTCATTGACCCCTGGCATCCAGACCAGCTCCTCATTCTCGGTCACGGCTTGGCCACCAGGAGAGGGGAAAGGCTGCAGCTCTGGGAGCTTGGCCTAATTAGGTGCAGGGAGAAAGAGAAGGAGAGGGACAGATGGTGTCACACTACAAAAAGCATGCAAGCTTGAAGAAAATATCAGCTTTCAACCGCCTGTCATCAACTTTTTACTGAGTGGCGGCGGCGCGGAATGGGGACAGGTTAGTCGCAATGATTCAGTGTCATAACACAACAAAGAACTGCGGCACTCACATAACTTTCTGTCCTTGCAAATGAAAAAAAGATGTTGCAACATCAATGACTTAATGATGTAATTAAACTCAAGCAGGTTTGTGTAAGCATTTGCAGTCATTTCATAAAGCTGCAGTACAGTTCACAGGCTGGCAGAGGCAAATATCTCTGTAAATGATCATGCAAACTTAAATGTAAACGGCAAGATCTTGATTCCACAAGGGTTAACAAAAGAAAGTGCCACCGGCATGACTAAATGTTAATCGGGTAGTGCTATTATCTGTCAGGAGATCAGCATTGCAGCAGAGACCAAACTAGCTTGTTATTATCAGCAGCAACTATTGTTGCAAGAGAGGTTGTGGTTAAACTTGATGACAACACATTATTGTGCAACTGCACATCTTGTTTGGACTTGGTTACCACGATGATACCATGAATCAGACTAAATGGCATCTAAAAGGTAAGACAAGAGTTGTTAGCTAAGTGTGTTAAATCTTGATTTTTTTAACAAAGATGCTGCATGCTGTTCCCATCTTTCACAAGACACAAGAGCTGTTTTGCGCAAGGACTTACTTGGTGACTGGGTCCCACTCGGATTTCCCCTTGTGTGCTGTTTAGTCGCCTGAGAAGAGACAAAGAACACGGATTGAAACTAAATATTTACTGGGAAATGACTCAAAGCTGACTAAAAGGAATGTGTCAGCATCATGCTCGCTAGATGAGCTGAACAATTGAACAAACTAAAAAGTCAAAACTGGGAATCAAACCTGACTGAAGCTGCAAAGCAAAGAAGAAAGAAGAATATCAGAAAACGATCAATTCATGACCAGGGCAAGATCAAATACAGTCTGGGGGGACACGGGTTGAGGTTTCATTTTTGAATCTTTAAAGTCTTTACAGGCAAGCAGAGGTGGAAAGTAACTACAAAACTACAGAAAGTAAGTACAGTTACCCAATAACTGTACTGTAAATTTGTAGTACTTGTATTCTACTTGAGTATTTGACATTTATGCAACTTTGTACCTCACCTTTACTAAATCTCAAAAACGAGTTATGCTCGTTTTACTCCACTACATTTGTCTGACAGCTTTATTTACTAGTTACTTCTCAGATTTCATTTTTTTTCATATGCTCCCTGTCCAGTAAAAACTGTGCATCAAATAAAAATGCAGTGATTTTTAATGAGATTTTTTACTGATATACTGAAGGACGAGGAGTTTTTTATGGGTTGTGAAAATTTTCCAAAACAAAGTACTTAAAACCCTCTTGAATAAGCTGAAAAATGCATTGCCACAAAGCTGAAAACGGGGCTCTATTTCTCAGCAAATGAAATGTTGCCAGGCTACAAACACAATGATCTTAAAATAAAGTGCACTACTGAAGATTAAATGACAAACCTTTACTGATTTAATTAAGTAAGGTTTTGGATGTAGGAGTAATTTGTAGTGGAGTATCACAGTGTGGTTTAGGGTTACTTTTATATTAGTACAGGATCTGTATACTTCCTCCAACACTGCAGGCAACACACATGTGAGGAAAAAGTACAGTGTTGTATTATGAAAAACAAATACAGATTTCAGCTGAACACTCTTGGTCGGCTGCTCTTGCAAAGCGAGCTCAGCAGAGCACGTTTGCAGGCATGATATTGTGGATGCAGCAATAAAACAGAATCCCCTAAAATGAGGGGTGGGGGGGTGGGGGGGTTGTGCAGGGCGAGAGCCTCTGAAACGGCTGCTGGTACAAATGTTGGTAGCCATAGCAACTGCAATTTAATAATAGTGTTGTGAATCTCCAGCTGCAGTGGATTAAAGAAAATGACAAGATGTTCCTTTTGAAAAGCCATTCCCTCTGTTGCCTAGGCAACAGCGCCGATTTTCATACAGCCGAGTGCGGCGCGGCCCAGAATCTGTCAGCGTGATTTGCACCCAGAGAAGCTCACACTCCATCTCGGAGACCTAGCGGAAACCTGAGAGGCCACAGCCCTCTGGTCTCTGTACAGTCCTCCAACCACAAAACCCCTATGATGGTATTTGACTAGACTCCCCTTTCCACTTCTTAACAGAGCTCCTCCTCTCAGACAGAAGAGAGTAATCCATACTGTTGTGTGAACTATGGCTGACAGAAGCACTGGCACCGACGATACCAGCACGGGCCAAAAAAAATGAATTTAAGCTGCAGAAATGACCTCAGGCTTGCCAGGACTGCGTGCCGCTCCAGAACATGTTGAAACACTTCATTTCATTGTTGCTCCAAACACACGCAGCAGATAACACAAACTAAAAGCAAAGCAATCAGGATTTGGCCGACCACTGGAACCGAAAGTGATAAATTATGCTGCTCAAAATCAAATATGGTCGTTTCCTGCGTCATCAGTACTTCAGATTAGATTTTTAACGGTTTCGTAATGCCTTCATAGCACTTGAAGCGCACTTTAACCAGTGTCTCCTGCACAATTATTTAACTAGAAGTTTTGAAATACTAGCAAAGAAGTAGCTACAACTATTTGGATTTTCAGATTTAAACAAATCTTAGAAAAATAAAATAATCTTGTTTTATTACTAACAAACAGGCTGTCTCATAGGTCATTACACAGTGCATACTTTCAGTCTACCATGCCCAATGTCTGCATGTAGTGTGCTAACAAAGAAAAATGCTGGATATACTGAGTGAGAGTGAATGTGGTCTGTGTTTCTGCTAAAGTTCTACAAACGTGTTACTGATGATGTGCAGTCGGCCGGGTCTGCTGTACATTTGGCAGGGGGCTGTTATGATGACAAATGAGGACCTGTGCACCAGAATAAGAACGGCGTTTTTAAGACGGCCATGTTTCACTCAGGCAAATACCTGAGAGCAGACATTGCCAAGGAATGCTGCACAGGTCCTGAGAGAGCAGGCAGAATACAGATGTATCGCAGCAGGAAGCTCTCAGGAGTTTCCAGAAGGAATGCAGGTATACTTAGAGACGATGCAAATTACTTATGAGCACGAGATAAAACGTGTAACACAAATAGATCTTTACAAAAACATTCATAATGATAATTTATTTCTATTTCTAATAGGCAAACAGGGAAAATGAATGAATCAGAGTTGCTTCAGATTAAAAATACATCATGTCAAAGTTAATAGTTGTACTAACAATACACTCCTGCAGTAATGTCTTTAGTTTTATCTAATTAGCTGCACAAAGCCTGTTGCTTAGTACATTAAACAATGTCAAATATGCCCAGTTGTTCCACACAAATTCACATTTAACTCGGCATTAGCAGACACTGTTGTCAAATGATTACAGGCTTACTTATTAAACCCAAACAACAACGTGACAGTCTGGTCAACTTAGTGTGTGCCTCTGTGCAATCAAGGATAACCCCGCCCCCTCCATCAATTCCAGCCAATCGCAGCGCGAGTCTGTGGCACACTGACATAATTGCAGCACAGCAAAAACAAACCCGACTTCATGGTACTTCAGGTGCCGTAAAGAGCAGCGTGGACGCGACACGGCCGGCGGTGGGGACGGCAGAGCCGGTGGAGCTTTGTGTGCAGCCCGGCATCGCTCCGCGCGCCATGTCATCCCGATTGTAAACAGGGAGCTGCAAAATGGAGCCAGGGTAGCCTATAACCGGGTCTTATAACCGTCGTAAAACAAGCTGGGCGCACATTTATTGACCTAACAGCCGCGGATACATATCAAACACTTCGCATTTACCGCGTAACACATTAAGAAAGGTGTGACACAGCGGTATTTCCATTGCGATAGCACAATAACGCGTAACGGTATGTGCTCTGCAATGACACACACTGCATGTTGAATCCTCCAGCTACAGACACAATGTGCACTCTCACATTCGCGCTCCCCGACACAAACAGCAGCCGCTTACCATGACAGCGATGCGGACAGCTTGCAAACATCACACACTTTTTATGTCAAGACGAATAAGACGAGCCGACAGTCGCGCAGCAAGTCATAACGGCGAGAGAAAGCACGAGAATATGAGCACAGACCTACCTCCGGGGACTGAACAAATCGTCCATTTCTGACATCGAACACTAAGGTTGGGTGGTGACACTGTGTGTATAAATGCTCGTTGGAATAAACTCCCCTCTCCCACCTATTTCTAGGTGCCTCAAAATGGAGAACCACGCATTCGCTCCCGGAGAGGTATTCACTGAGCTTGTGCTGTGACCTCAGCATGCACGTACAGCGTCGCAAGCTCGGCTCGCTTCTCAATAGACGCTACTGAGCATGTGCTGCGACCTCACACACACACACACACACACAGAGGCAGACAGACACGCATGCAAGATACGGAATTCATCTCTCCTCGTATGTCTGTGCCATAATAAACAAGAGTGAAATTGCAAGGCTGCAGACACCCCGCTCAGAATACCAAACGAGAGGAGCAGAGGAGGGAGGGAGAGAGGGAGAGGAGGCTGAGGAGGGCCCAGAAGGAGGGGGTTCCCTACAGGCAACCAGAGGTGCCAGGAACATGGACAGCTGTCACCGCAACACGTGACGCACGCCACTGATGGATAATAACAAAGGGAGTTCATTAATTTGTGCTATGGACGTGTTGTGCAGTTTTTAGTTTGGGAGAAATTGGGGTCAAAGTGACGGGACAACTGTATAAAACATAAATGATAGAAAGTACATAGTAAGATATACATGAGAAGGGAAATTATTTAAATGCATAAATAAAGCTGAAAAAATGCATTATAATATTTAACATTTATTGTAGCACAACAAGTTACAATACATAAACAACTGTGTTTACTACTGTATAGAAATACGTGCTGGCATGTGTCATCTCTACTGTGTAACCCTGAGTTCATCACACTTACTACAAAGGCTGTTACATCACTTAAAAACTGAGAACTCATCTGTTCAGAGGGCACCTTGGCCCATAAAAAATAAACAAAAAGCAATCTCCATTGCCCATCTTTTTATTCTTTCAAAATGTAGCACTTGATGCAGTTCATCACATTTGATGAAGATGAATTTTTTGCATGATTCTCTCTGTTTTTGGATTGTATCCACATGCATGAATGGCCTGGCACAGCCAAACTGATTCTCAGGTGAGAATTTTTATTTTCACAAAGCAAAATAATTTGTGAAGTGAATGGGTCTGGTTTACCAGGCTAATGCTTGAATGCATTTTTTTTTTAGTTGCTTTAGATAAAAAGTGTAAGCTAAATAATGTTATGGAATTTCCCAATGCAGTCAGCTTATCGGGTAAACAAAGACAACTTGTTAACATTTGAAAAAATCTAGTCGGTTTAAAAAGAAAAAAGCAAACTAGATACTTAAAATACCATCGATGAGCATTATATAGATTGTCCATATTAAATAGAAGATTAATAATTTAGACTTGAAATGTAATATGACAAATATCTAAGAATGGCCAAACAATTATAAAGCCATGTGAGCATACATCAGGAGCATCCTTTGAGCACGTAATGAGCAGCAGTAATGAGCAGAAAGCCTCTTCAGTGGGGACACTGTAACCAAATGCAAACATTTTAATTGTGCTATTATTATGCTATTACTGGTTGATGATCAAGAAAGGAAATAACACCTGACATTGAGAACTTTACTAGAATTTTTAAATTTGCATATTGGTGCCGTCGAGCAATGTGGAATGTTATACATGATAATTATAGGAAAACTACATAAAATCCAAAATTTTATCTCAAAACACTTTTACTGCATGATATCAGTACACTACTCAGTAATAAATAACAGCTATAATTTATACTGAAATTAATTGCACTCTGAATATATAGGTGAAAATATTTGGTGATTAATCTTCAGTCAAATCAACAGAAAATTTAAAATGTTTTTGAATGTTTTATTTTTGTATAATTATGATTTATCACCCTGGTCATTATTGCATTATTATTGGGCTACATAAAATTATTTTTAACCAAAAAATGTATTTATTATTATATAATAATGTTACATTGTGAACGTTTGTTTGCAGCCATATTTTGTTTTTAATTGCATCAATTTTGTGGAGCGTCTGCTCAGCATTTGAGGCCTGTGGGATGACAGAAACAGGTGTTGGTGAGCAGAACTGACTGGACAGAAAGCTGCTCACCTGGTCTCTGGGTTGTATCCGAGGATATAGAAAAAGGAGTCGATGCGAGCTTTGAACTCCCTGGCAGCAAATATGTCGGAGAAATGGGAAATGTTGCATTTCCCCCTGTGAGAAAGAAGACAGGCTTTATTAGACAACAAAAACTACATGACAAAGTGATATCCTTGCAGGGGCACATGTAGCCCTCATTAGAAGTTCTTGGGGAGTTCATTTATTGGAGGTGACAAATACAGCAGCAGGTATCTAGTGCCTGTCAGTGCCTGCTGACTTTGCGTTGAGACATCAGAATCTGGCTGCTGAACCCATACACACCAGCTGAACATGTCAGCCCGGCCCTGTCTGCTGCAGCTGGGGCCTGGGAGACAGACGCCGCAGAGATCTAGGCAGGAATTCAACCTGTGTGTCTCCCTCCCAACACAGTTACCCCCCCGGTGAGCTGAGGCTCTGACCACATCGTGATACCATTTCCTTTTTCCAGCTCTCTGGTGTCTGGCTCTATCAAAATAACAGACATCACAGAGGCGAAGCTGGGCTGCCTCACAGAGAAACAGTATCTTCCTCCCCCTGAAAAGATTAAAGGGCGCTAAGGAGGGCTGTCTTCGGGGAGCTGCGGCATTACAGCATCCCACTGGAATTCCCTCTCGTTTATCTAAAAGCCTGGAGAATAAGTCAAATCAAAGGGTGCTCTGTGTAGGAGAAGTTGCAGCTAATTTGCCCTGAAATCAGTGGTTTCTGGAAGACATGGCTTTGGCTGCTCGCCGCTGTGCTGCTAACAGATGGTTTTGGTTAAGAAGAAGAAGAAGTGAGAGAGGTGGGAGGGGCGGTCAGGCAGGAATGATGAAGAGACAGAGGCAGGAACACAAAAAAAAAGCATAATGTTTCAGCCTGCTTCTCTTTGTCCTCACATTAAGCATTGTGTTTTATCTTAACTTGTGAAAAATAATGCTCTGATTTCTTTTACAGTCGGTTCATCAACAGCTGACAGAAACAGAACAGTAATAAGGCACTATTACCATGTTGCAACTTTTAATCATCAGTTTAAATTTAGTGCATTACAATAAATAGTAACTGTCTGCATCTTCTGAATCACAACAGGCGACTAATTTTTTACAATAGTTAAGTATCCGTTAAGACCCAGATGGTGTTTGCCTGAAGGGGGAATTGTTGGTACTAATGCACAAGTCTAGTGACAGTAAAGCATTATTTTCATGAAAACGAAATCCTAAATCACAGCAGAAGGTGCGACAAAAAGTGCCTGGGTTTGCCATGTGGCAATAAAAACGAGGAAATAATAAAAGAAAGAATTTGCGGGGCCACAGATCTGACGTTGATTATAGTTTAAAGAAAGGCCACAACAGTGAACTTAACAGGCAAATGCAACAAAACACCACAAATAAAACTGTGTGGTGTGTCAGTCGTTCATGGTACACAACCCTGATTCCAAAAAAAAAATAGGGACAATGTGTGAAGCATAATAAAATATGTGATAACTTGATAATCCTTTTTGAACTCAATTCAAAACAGTACAAGGACTATATGTAATGTGTTACCTCCTCATGTTAATTGTTTTTTGTAAATATATGCTTACTGTAAATCTGATGCCAGCGACATGTTTCAAGCACATTGTGACATCAACAAAAACTGGGAAAGTTGTGGAACGCTGAAAAAACACCTGTTTGAAACTAACAGGTGACAGCATCATGATTGAGTATGAAAGGTGCATCCTCGTAAAGCTCGGTAGTTTATAAGCACCGGGATCTGGCCAGGTTAACTACTCTGTGATACACATGATAGTACAGAGGATGTTACTCCATGGG
>JAPZDX010000002.1:9159252-9169682 GCA_029783625.1 Naso annulatus | reverse complement strand
GTTATATAAGTCCTATACTGCCTATTCTTGCTATGTGACCGTTATAAAACTTCTGAGAATATTTTTTTATATAATAATTTGTTTTCTATTCTAAACCGGCTGCAGAGAAGTTTAAGCCCTGTAAAAAGCACTTCATGGCTTGCCTGGACCGAGATCATTTTAGCTTTAAATCAAAAAAGTAACTGAAGATTATAAAGCTCCTACATCTGTGTGTGTAATGTGTGCATGAAGATGTGTTTGTAAACGTTTGCTTACCTGAGAGCAGCAGCATGATAAGTGTCCACATAGTCAGAGATGAAGAGTTCTCGACTCCTGACCACCGGGTCTGTGATAACCAGCTCCCGGCCAGAGTCTGGAGGGGGAAAAAACAAAAAAACAAAAACAGTTTTACTGAACACATTATAAATTATGCTGAAGACAGCAAACTCAGTCATTTATTATTCTGAAGAGGAAACAAAGATAAAGCAGCTTGAGTATTTAAACTCACTAAAAAACATCATAAGCACAGTTCTGCGTACACCCAATGTAACAAGAAACTTTTCAGGGGTCAATATTATGCCACATTATTCAATAAAACCAATAAAGTGCAGTCCCCTGAGGAGAAAACATTATGTTGAGTTGTCAAGTGAAATGACCCTTCCGGGGGTTAAGACACATCAGCAGCGCCAAGAGGAGCTGGCACTTGTCGTTGACAAATGACCCTGGTTGAGGCGTGCTTTGGCCAACACGCTCCTGCCTTGTGACATCAATTCTAATAATCCTGAGTCCCTGCTGCAAGGACAAGCTGCAGATAGCGGAGCACCGTGCTGCACTAAAGCTGCTTCTGGAGGGAACGGCACACAAAATGTTTGCCCGATAACCTTAATGACACACCTAAACTAAAGCCTTCCCTCTGACATAAGTGATACTTGGATTATTGTAGAGGGGGAAAACACTGTTAAACCTGTGACTGTGTCTGTACGTATGTATGTATTTGTGACAAGATTGCTTACACACATAATACATGTTGGGTTGAGTCTGTGAAGCTAGCTAATGAGAACTAACTGGAAACAACAGGATGTTTCAACAGATGCAAGTGTGTGCTGTGCGACTTGAGTGCACACTGCTGCTTTTCTCAAAACTGAGGCTGAACAGAATCATTCAGAGGAGAAATACATCTGAAAATTTATACCTTTAAATCTAAAAAAACAAACAAACTAACAAAATACCAACAACAAAAAGAAAAAAACATAAATTATCTGCATTAAGGCAATGTTCATAAAGTGAACAATGAGTGCTTGCTACCACTTCATCTAAGGACAAGTACTACAACTACAACTACAGCCAACATACAACATATAAATATTTGGTACAAGACTTAACATAAGACTCAAAGAAGGACTAAAGGAATATATATGATGTATATAAAAAAACATCATTTAACAACTTTTGATGGAAAGTTCATCCATTTTATGGGTTAACTGTGCAAATATGTGATGGCTTTATTAATCAAGAATGAGTTAATACTCAAAAAGACTTTTTTGTGACTAAGAAAAAATCAATATAGTGGCTAAGCAGAGGCTATTTAACAAAATACAAATACTTATTTACCAACTGATTATTCTAATTATCCAATCTGCCATCCAAATTTATTATTCAGTTGCTAAAAAACAGTGACAGTACTGTCGTTCCTGTAGATGTGTATGTGTTAAGAGTGTGATGACTCCACTGGCACTGATGGTGTTGAGAGTGTGTGCTCAAGGGCCGCATGACACTGCAGGTTATTAACACTTGACAGTGCTGCTGTCTGGCCTGAAGGAGTGTTACCCAGGGAACAGCACAGAGCCGCGGGATTGGCTCGGCAGCCTGGGACACTGTCTCCTGCTTTCTGTTTGAAATGCAATTCACAGCTAACTCTTCTATCTAGGGAGCTGAGACAGGTGTGTGTGGGTTTGTGAAGGAGAGAAATTGAGTGTTGGGTTACAGAGCAAGAAAGTGTATTTACTTTCTGTGTGTGTGTACTGTGAAAATGCAAGTGTGGATGTATTTCGACTAACACAAGGCAGCCTCACCGTTCTCATTGTTGCGATCCTGCACCAGGTGCTGGTAGACAGAATCGGGCACCTCTGACTGGCGGTAGTACCATTTCACATTCATCAGCAGATGGTCCCGTTTACTCTGCAACACAGAGAGACGCAGCGAGTGAGCAGGAGACTAAAAAAAAATATCTCACACAAGGATAAACAGACATCATTTTGTTTGATTACGACGTCACAAACTGTCCTCTTGGCGAACAGTGAGAGTGTGCAGACGCACTGTTTATGACTCACCCGGGCTGATGCCAGAAAGACAGACCATAGAGACCAAGTCAATTAAAAAGGGATTGCAGAGCATTTAGAGCCTTAATAAACTAAACAGTGGGACGGCCGTTGCTCGAGGAAGTATGAAAAGAGAAGAACCACGAGGGGGACGAATGTGTTCAATCTCTGCCTCCTTTGAATCAATCTTCTACCTCCAGGTTTCTTTCAACTTAATGACAATACTGAATGTTTTAACATTCTCCTTAGGCTTTTAAAGCTTACTCATGCACAGGTACTGTAACCCTTAAACATGCTTGGAGTTTATACCCTTTGAGCGCTGCCACCCACTGGTCTTTTTCTAAATTGCATCTGAGCAAGGGCTTGAAATTATTTTCATGACCAGCAAGTGGCAGCACTGAGGTGAGAAAAGAGCTTTTCCAGGGCCAGTCAATGAAACAACAGAGAGAGAAGAAAAGAAGGGGGGAGGGAGGGAGGGGGGGAGAGAAAATGGTAGAAACTGAGGCCAGCGCTGAGGTGAGGGATGAAAAGGGCAAAATACTGTTTTCATTTCATGTTATAAAATATTTATTGTGCCTTCACGTAAGCCCAACTGACCGTCACAGTGGTTTGAAAGAACATTAGAGAGACTGCCGGGCTGGGTGCTGGACTGCGACACAATCTTATTGGTCCCAGCCATCTTTATTAGGGTCTCGGCTGCACTGCACTGCACTAACTGACTGAGACACCTGCACCACCACTGACACCACCCGATGAGCAAAGGAAAAATGAGCATATGGAAAAAATGGTAGAAGAGGGAAAAAATCTATGGTAATCGAAGACAGACAGTTGAAATTCTGCTTTTTCCAGGCTCTTAATTGTATCTGTGTGTGTGTGTGTGTGTGTGTGTGTGTGTGTGTGTACAGGGACCTGAGGTCAGAGCAAAGATATTTAAAGCCTTTAGAGTACATTGTTCTGTTATGTCACTGGGGAGGAGGCTGAGCACACGCAGCCAAGCAAATCATCACCTCCCTAAACCCTCAAGCCCACCTCTGGTCTTCTCATTCTCTCCATTCCTCCCTCCCTCCCCCATCTTTCTCATTCCAGCCCTCCGTTCCACCACCTCTCCATTTTCTTTCCCTTGTTCTTCCCTTTCTGCAACCTTGAGCAGGGAGGAGGAATGAGTGAGTAAGTGAGCCCGGACGTGTTAAACAGCAGCTGGCACGCAGTCAGTCAACTGCATTTAAGGCTCCGGACGATTATGCGAGTATGCGTGCACGCAACATCACACACAGTTTTGCTTGTTAATAGACGGAGAGCCACACTGATGGGCTGAGACACAGACCCCCAAGCACGTAGCCATACTGTGTGTGAAAGAATTGTGTGCAATGACGTCATGTCCCTCCCTCGCTCCCTCCCTCCATCCCAGCAGTTAGCCCACCAATCCCAACCTCTTGTCTATCCAGTGTACAGACACTGTTGCATTTTAGACTAACAGGCTGCCTGCCACTGTAGAGTGAGTAGTTATCCAGTGCTTATTCAGTACTTTAAGAAGTCTGTAAATGCTGCCAGTGTGCTACCTGAACATTTTCATTTCTGCCAGTAAAAAGCCCAAAACTCTAAGAGAATTCAGAGAGCCGGAACATAGAGGTTGATGCAAAAACAGAAAAAAAAAACACAAGCAGGCAGAAAGACACACACATACACACACTCAGAGTTTAACATCTTATTCATGAGCCTGCATTATTTTAAACCAACCAATCGAACCAAAGCAGAGACTGAATGTTACTTCAGCTATCATCAGTATCCTCATCACTACAGAGTGGCTGCCTCTCTCCCAAGCAGATTGCTGTTCACAGCGGCGTTAAGCCCTCTCAGGCAAAAGAGGGAGGGAGACGGAGGGAAAGACTGAGAGTGCAACATATGGAGCACGTAGTGGGAGTGTAGCATAGCTTTCAATTATCACAATTCTATAAACACGCGGGTGGAAAAATGAGTAGATAACGCGAGGAGAAAATGAAGGGGGAATGATAGACAGCTCGGACTCGCCACACGAACTACTAGTTGTATTGTCTGGGTTTTGCTAAGCCTGCCACAGAAAATAACAGAGAGAACATATAAGAGGGAAGCCACAATGCTGAATTGATTAGAGACATTCCACGCTGCCTGTAGAGAGCTGAGCCCCGCACAACCTAAGCCATCTTTGTCTGTCCTGCCAGAGGCTAAGCACGGCCCTGCCCTCCCTCCTATGGGCCCTAAACTCTGGGAATGCTGCTCACTGAGAGAGGCAGAAAGACTTACTAACCCACTACTGAGAGAAAGAAATGAAACAAGAGACAAAAAAACAAAACAAAAAGATAAGGTGTGAGGAAGCAGAGCAAAGCAACATGAGGGGACTGAGGAGAGAGAACAGAGGTTGGATTAGGGTAAGAGAAGCAAGACCTTCTCATTTCCTCAGTCTTAAAATTACAACTATCCTCCTCCTGCTTAACTGAAGCCCCAAGGGTACAAGGCTACCCCTTTATTCATTGAGGAGATATAAATCTGAGAGTCATGCTTTGGGGCTGCGCACAATGGCACCTCCTCCTCTCCCTCTGGTGGCTCAGCCTGGCCTGTGGCATTCTTGGGCACACTCATCAGACAGAGGGTTTGATTATAACAGGGCCACTTCTTTAAAAAGTTACACAGTGGGGAAATATTAGAAGATTATGAAGTGCATATTTTGCAGAAAGAATCCAACATGTGTCACTACTAATGTAAAACCATTCAATGCATTCATCGCTTTTCTAAAAGCAGCCTAGACAAGTCAGGCATTGTGTGAGTCGGTTAATTCTCCCTCCGACTAGCTAAAGGTGGCTGGCCCCTTGGATCCATAATGGCTGTGCAGCTTTCTTTGTCTGGCTGCATGTGTGCGCAGTCAACTCTAGAGTTGGGGCCCCTGTGTACGACTACACCACTACAAAGACTGGGGGGGAAGAGAGGAAAATACAGAGGGCAGACTTTCCTTTTAACAAGGAAAGGCTTTAAATGTGAAAAGAAACCAGCTCTGTTAGACATACACTGAAAAGATGGATTGAGTGTGGAATTAATTCCGTGTTTACAACTAAAAACAGTGTGAAATCAATACAGTGCTTTTCAGTGCAAAAACCAATGACAACTTTAATACCTTTCGATGTTTGGGAGAGTGCACGGTGGTAGCAGCGACTTTCTCCCTCATCTGTTCACAGTGGCCTTTACATTATGGTCATTGCCTACAGCCTGGCTGAGCTGTGACAAAGCTAGGGGAACGTTGTTACAACCTGTAACCCTCAAACTTAATCCCCTATTCCTCCTCCTCGACGCGCTGTAACACTAGAGCTTTGCTTTAAACAAAACCAGACCCACCCGCTCCCACACGACAGGCCCCCGGTGCACCTCGTTAACAGGAAACCTCTGTTTATTTTCTCTGCTTTTCAAACACTCTCTTCTTCCTCTGCTAACCCTGTTAGTGACCCCCCCCCGCACTGGTGACATCAGCAGCCAGGATCTATGACTTCCTTCGGGAGGTGGCAGCCAGAAGTTAAGGAAAGAAAGACAGACCCCCAAACACACAGATAAAGGAGATGCACAGAGGGAGAGGAAGAGGGGGGGCCACAGACAAGAGCAGCAGCAGCAGAAAAGTGCAAAGCCTGATTTATGCTTCTGCGTTGGCTACGACGTACGCTACACAAGTGGCCTACACTGTTGAGGCATTTATACCTCTACGTCGGTATGTCCGTGTTGCTCTGCAGTTCGGGTCTAAAAATGCCACCATGTTAACCAGATGTGTTTTTCATTACCATAAAAAAATGGCGAGTGCAGCCGAGTGGTTTCTGTCAGAGTTGTGGCTGATAAACATGAAATATGACAAACTCTTACATCAGGAATTGTATCGTAGAAGTTAGAAAAGACGTCAGATCGTCTGTGCGACCATTAAATTGTTTGAGGCAAAGGGAGGGTGAACTGTGGAAATATGAGTCAAACAAGCGGACTAATCACAGTTGATGCAGCCTGTGTCACTGTGAGGTGCAGTGGAATGTCAGGGGGGAGGTGCATGTCAAGATATGTTGTAGGCTATGGTGTAGTGCATGCACCTATGCTGAGGCTACGCTGTAAGTACAGTGCAGATTCAATGCAGAAGCATAAAATCAGGCTTTAGCAAGAAATGTCAAACAGTTCAGCTTGCGGGCTGCTGAGCTAATAGCTTGGTTAGCTAACACCCCAGGCGCAGGGTAGGTTTGGTGCTGGTAGATCCAGCAGGATCAGCAGGTCCATAGCGGTGTGACATTGACAGGCACAGAAATGGCACAGAGGGCAGATGGCGGGAGTGTTCACCTTGCCTGCCGAAAGGGGAGAATAAGCACAACTGAAGAGAACAAAAGGCTGATTGTGGCATTTGGAGGCAGAGATGGGATCTGGGAGGACTAATCTGCTGCTCCGAGATGATAAGATTAGGGAGGGGAGGCAGGAAGAGCTGGCTGGGAAGATCACACATACACTTGCATAAACACACACGCAAAAGATGATGGATCTGATTGGGAGGGCTTTCCACTCGGCTTTCTCTCTTCCTCATTTTAGTTCTTTCTCTCTCCTATTTTCTCCTGCTCTCTCGGAGACAGAGATATCTGCCAGCACACCAGCACTCAATAAGCACTTCCATCTGGACGCAGCGCGTGCACTCATACACGCTCAAAAACTGCATGTGTGTGAGATACAAGAGATCTGCTGTGCTCACGCCATCTACGACATCTCAGTGACTGACAAACGATATTGTTAAAGAGAAATGCCAGCATGCTATGTGAGCAAAACACACAGATACAGGTGAATGCACTCTCTCCTTTTCAAACACACACACACACACACACACACACACACACACACACACAAATAACAGGCTTTCAGAATAAGCACCACCATTCTTCTCCCAACCCTGCAGTAGAACGGGGCAGGCTGGGACTCTGTGTCAGAGGTAAGAAAAAGCACCTCTAAATCAGGCTGTCAGAGCAGCAGCAGCAGCAGCAGCAGCAGCAGCAGGATTCCACTCTGCAATCTTCCTCCCTCCTTACGGGCTTCATAGTGAGCACTTGGCTTCTTGGAGAAAAGAATGGATAACCTGCCCCTGAAGCCTCCTCCTCTTAGGCACATAATATAAAACTAAACTAATGCTGATTACACTGTTTATGAGGAGGAACTGTGCACAGCCTGCTTCCCCTGCCTGGCAACAACAACAAATAGAGAGTGTCGAAGGCGGGGGGGGGGGGATGGGTGAGGTGAATCCCAGCTGTGGTGGCTGTGCTGGCAGGACCTTTGCGTCGTGCCTACACAAGGGTGTCTCTCTCTCATTGCCTCTCTTTGGCTTGACCTGTTTGGATATTAAATCGCCGCCCTCTGCTTTGAACACACTGGGCCCATCTGTCAGCCCGGCTCCATATTGGATTGGATGAGCTTTAGCCGATTCAAAGTGGGCAGATTTGCTCTTGTTGCTCTTTGTGTGTGTGTGTGTGTGTGTGTGTGGATGAGTTTGTATGTGTGTGTGTGTGTGCCTTTGAACACAACCCTGCCTTAAAATTAAAAGCCCCTCTTCAAAGTATCAGGCAGACATGCATGAACTACTTTACGACAGACTCACTAGTCGCATCGTTGTACAAGCTGACGACACAGAACAGCACATCTGAGGATATCTGAGGATGTTCGCAGGTTCTCTTGTCATCCAGGAAAGAAAAACAGAATGGTAGCAGACAGTGGCAGAGATGGAGAGAAGAAAGAATGAGAGGTAAGGGGTTGAGTCACGCGGGACTTACAGATGATACTAATTAAGACTTGAGGGCCACAATTGGTGGATCATACTGCCAACCTCAGGCACACTTAAAACGCTGGAGAGTCACAAGCCCCACATATGACTGCTGCATCTGAGGTCCAACTCTTCCAACAGTTTGCCTCATGCCATGCCGATAAACAGGGCTAACTGCACCAGTCCTTGCTTTATCTCTCCTTTATTTCAAATGTGTCCAAGTGGGAGAAAGTAAATCGATGACAGAAATAACAAGAAAAATGCCTGATGCTGGCCGCACTGCCCTCCCTCCAGGCATGAAGTGGCAGTGGAGCTATTGAGAACACTAGCCTTGGCTGCTTGCTCCATAAAACAGCCAGGCTGTGGCCAACTTAAATATTTGTCTTTGCTTCCAACACACTTCTGCTGCACAGTGGTTTTAGCCAAGAAATCCAAGAAGAGTTAAGTGATGGAGAGCAGCACCGTGAAAGGCAAAGGAGAGAGGATATAAAGAATACATTCACTAATGATGATCATTATCTGCAGACCACAGGCTCAGAGCACCAGGGGCCTGACAACTTGTGTTCAGTGATTTAAGCCACACACAAACACGCAGGCACTTCTTTTTCTTTCTTTCTTTTTGAGAACTCAGTCAGAAATCCTTGCAGTGCTAGGAGGGTATAGACTAGAATGCAGATCCAAGTGAGACTTCAAACGCAGGCTGCACGAGGACAGATGGAGGCGGTTAGGAGAGCTCATATCTGGGTGTTCAGATCATAATACTGACTTTATTTCCCAAGCTCTTCCTCTCAGCCAGACATACAGTTATAGCCTGCCAGAAAACATTGTCATTTCTGCCTGCAGCCTTTCATTTAGCCGCTTCAAAGCCATCTTGCTTTGATACCTGTCTTCGTGTGTGTGTGCGTGTGTGCATGTGTGTGTGTGTGTTTGTGTGTGTGCGTGTGTGCTTGCGTGTAGCCGGGGATGTTCTCTTGAGAGTAGAGACTTGTCTGGTCTCAAGGTAATACCCATGAGTCAGGATTCAGAGTTAGACGCAGACACACATACACAAAGACTGAGGAATGCTGGTATTTTTTTGGACGACACAGGCTTCCTTTGTGGTGTGCAGAGTGTTTAAACGGCCTGGTGTTTTGTTTGGAAGTCTGTTTGCCTGTGATCCATTGTGTTAGCTTTGCCTTGTTAGCATAGCCTGTTGAGCTAATGACACATCTTACTAATACTGACTGGACTACTGCTGTGGAGCAAGAGAGGGGTGGGGGGGGTGTTGGTGGAGCTGCTCAGCTTGCTGAGAGGGGCGTGCAGAAAGGATATGAATATCAGGCCCTGTGTGTATGTGTGGATGTCATTTTGGATGCCAGCCCAGCCAGCTAATCTGGACTCTGTGTGTGTGTGTGTGTGTGTGTTTGTGTACGGCTACCAGTGGCAGCCTCCTGAGCAGGGCACGGCAGAGAAGGAGCCGTGGGCTGATTGAGGACTTTAATGGAAGACAAGAAATGAGAAGGCTCGCCTAAGCCAATGCTAATAGAACTCCCACCCCTTGGAATAATTCACACACGGACATATACATACATGCCCATGAATAATATGCATCTTGTAGGTTAATGCAATATTAATAAATGCGCAAAGCAAGATTTGGCTGAGGGTTGGTTGTGTGTGTGTGTGTGTGTGTGTGCTAAGGGTGAACTGGTTGTGTGAGTGCGGATGTGAGCCACTTCAAAGACTGACGGGGTGTGTGCTTTGTGAGGGATGATGGAGTGCTGGGGGGAAAAAAAAAAAGGAAAAGTGTGTGTTTATGTGTGTGTGAATGCTTTGGAGGTCTTCTCTATGTAAGAGCAGCTGTCAGGCGATCGGAAGAGGGTCTAAAGGGAGTGTGTGCGAGTGACATAGATACGGAGAAACTGAGAGGCTTCGTGTGTGTGTGTGTGTGTGTGTGTGTGTGTGTGTGTGTGTGTTTGTATGTTGCTCTGTATGGTCAGCACACGTCAATACACAGCTAATAGGAATATTTATGATCTTCTTAACGCACACGCCAAAGCTTATTTCCGCACACAGGCACACAAACATACAGTCGTTTCTGTGTAGGAACACAAAGCAAATACACATCCAGAATAGAGAGAGAGAGAGAGAGAGAGAGAGGAGTGGCTGTACACAGGCGGAGATGGAGGCTAATAAGCAGAGAATAAGAGTGCAAGCATGCAAAAACGGCTCCTAAAATTGCATGTAAGACCAGACAGACAGCATGACAGATGACACTGAACGGCTCATATCACCATGAGCGCAAACAGTTGTGATTGTATTGTTTTATCTGGCCACTGCTTCTGAAGATATCTATCTCTCTGCCCCCC
>JAPZDX010000002.1:9072131-9088968 GCA_029783625.1 Naso annulatus | reverse complement strand
TGTCAGGGGAGTTTCCCCTCAATTAAGCAAAGGTAAAGTAATGCCTCTCACCGTGGCGGCGGCATGAATACAGTAGTCTTGCTGTCACCATAGGCTCCAGCATCGAGACACATGAGGAAGACCGACAGCTGGTTGCTTCAACCGTGTTGCAGCAGGTTAAGCAAACTAGCGCCAGGACTCTACTGTAACGTATCGAATAAAGGCTTAAATTAGACTTCTGATACTAAGTGGATGAAATGGCCGACAGGATATAATCTGAAAACTTTAATTTAGGTGGATGAATACATCAACATAATCAATTCTAATATATACCAAAACAGTAAACAGTGTAATAACATTTACTGGGAGTTAGGCTAATGAGTTTGTATTAGCTGTCTGGGTGGATGACACTGGAGGACACTGAATCCTTGTTGTGTTAATTAAAGCTCAATGAAATGATGCCGATGAAAAATTAACATGACCCACAGCCTCAGTGAGGGAAACTGCCAGGAAAATGGATCTCTCTGTTAAGTTGTTTTCAAGGCGAGGCTCAGAGAGAGCATTCCTCTTAGAAACTAAAATGGAAATAAATAATTTTAACCAATTATCTGATAAACTACTAGTGGCAAACATCTAAGGAATTAAGTACGGCCACAAACAAAGCGCAACTCAATTTATATGACGACTGTATGTACTTTGAAATACAAAAAAAAAAAAAAAGCAACACAGTCAAAATAAATTATTATTTCTTTGTTTTGTTTTGTTTTCTCGACTTTTTTGGCCAGCCCAAAATAATCACATTACTGTTTTACTCCGTCTGACAAAGCCGGCTGAAAACAAGGTTTATAAAAATATGTCAACAGCAGCAATAACGCCTTTCTTTGTCAGTCTTTCTGTGCGAGTATTACAGCGCGCTGGACGGCCGTATTGAAAGGGCTGATTGATGGCTTCACTGTAGACTGTCTGTCCACCTCTCTCCCAGATGAGACATGTCAATGTAAAGACACATGAATGCAGCAGCCTGTCCTCCATTTTCTCCTCCTCTCCTCCTCCTCCCTTGTCAGAGGCTGGGAGAATGACGCAGTAAATACAGATGCTGTGTGCGCCGTAATTCTGGGGCCCTGCTGCCTTTTATCTGCCATGACAGCTTCTGCTGCTGTCGAAATCAAACGCCCAGACGCGAGGAAAAAGCTAGTATTCCCTTTAATAAACTGCCAGGCAGAGCAGAGTGAGAGGAGAAAAGGAGGTACTCAGCTCTGCTCTGCACTGGCCAGGCTTGGCTAAGCAGCAGCTGAGGGGAGAGCCGATACAGAAACAGGGAGAGCACTCCTTCAGGCATTAGCTGGTATTATGCCGTTCACGCAGGCTCAGGCATCCAGCATCACTGCACTTACCAAGAGCCAATTGGTCAGCGGGGGAGTCTTGGGTACTCGGCAGAGATATGCACACCGAGATGAGGACGAGTGGAAGAGACGGCGGAGCAGCACAGTCAGCACCTGCTCTCGGACTCGAGCACAGCCCCCTTTGAGCTGCCAGGGTCAATTAATTACATCCCTCTCTTAATGCTCTCCATTAGGATAAACAGAAATAAATGAGGAGCAGTCTGACAACACGGGGGACTGACCAGCTCATCTTTCTGCTGATGAATCAATTAGTCAGTTTGCAGAAATTACTATTTTATACTGAAAATGTTCACAGTCGCAGCTTCTCAAATTTGTGACAATTTGCTGCCTTTCTCCATTTCATCTGACTGTAAAATGAATATTTTTGGCTAGTGTTTAACAAAAAAAAACTAATTTCACGACATGACTATGAGCTGTGGAACGTCGTAAAGGGAAAAGCTATAGACTCAATTAGGAAAACATGACTGATGGAATAATCAATAATGAAAAAAGCTTCAGCTGCAGCCATTGTAAGTACTGTAGAACAGACATATTTCATCTCCCCAAGACCTCCCATTGACTCATTCTGTGTGTGTTTGTGTGTTGGACAGGAGGACAGGGAGAGCTGTTGCTTTGGAAATAGACAGCTTTTTGTTCTGACCCCACAGCTGTCACGAGCATAAGAGAGCCAGTCACTGACAGCTCACATAAGCATTTTACTTACACACTCAGTCACACTCACGCACACAAACACACACACACCCTTGACACTGCAGCAGAGGCAGGACAAGGGGGTTGTGCTTTAGGTGCAAACACCCCCGAGGATACTGTTATGATGCACGACTTCATTAGATGAGGAGGCAGGAGGGGTAAATCACTAAATACCTGGTCAGTGTTTAGATTCCCGCACCATCACAGTGCCCATAACACCATTAACATCCTTTCTTCTAATCCAATTATAAGCCGTGTGTGTCCACATCAATCAACCATTTTCATGTGAGCCTGTGGTCTTCTTTATCACTATTAATGCTGCAGTAATTGAGGCGGTGCAGTGAAGAGGCTGTGGAGTTTACCTCCATCTGGGAGGTCAAGAGGAATGCAATTGGTTGACAATGATTATGCTCTGGGTGATTAGACTATATGCTACCACTGAATATTTAGCATTGATTGGACTAAGCCTTGTCGAGAGCCGTGCGGCTCACTAACAAAAGGGAGAAGCCAAAGAGCAAGAAGAAAAGGCGAGGAATCAGCACAGGCCATACCAGACTGGATCAACTGGGTGATCTGATTGTACGTTGTGTTTAGCGACACTGTTTATGATGATGTCTTTGCTGCATTTTTTGCAAAGGAAAATAAACATAATTAGATTTGACTAATTTTTCCATCAAAAGATAAACATTTAATGTAAAATTTTACTGTCAAACTCTGACAATAATGCAGCAAAAACATTCATGCTGCAAACAGATTAACATGTTTGCCCGTATGACAGAAACAATACATGCAGGTCATGGAGAGTGCGAAAAAAAACAAAACAAAAAAAACAGATAGAATAATAAGTGATACACAAAATGGCTCCTCTAATCCCCTCGTAGAGATGGACGCACTTTTTTCTCATCAGTGATTGTGATATTTACACAGAAGCAAAAGTGCACTCCTGATTGGAACATGAGGAGAAGACAGATGAGGGAACACGGGAGTGATGTCGAGAGAGAACGACAAGCGTAGTGAAAGTGAGAGGGCTAAAGGAAAAATGACAGCAGCAGGGAGAGCTAGAGGAGGGAGGGAGAAAAGGGAAAAACAGATGGAGGAAGGCAGGGAGATGTGCGGAGGCTTTAACTGTCTTGATCCACAATAAAGAGGTGAAACTGATTAGGTTTATATCAAACGGCTGGTTGTAACACGGTGCCTATTGCTGAGAGAACAAATCACAGTCAAGTCAGGTTTCCTTTTTTTCCCATTTGAAAGAGCCAGCACTCTTGTCTCCCGCACTCTCCTCTGTTCAACGACACACAGCCTCCTAAAGTGCCAGCTTGTCAGTGTAACAGATGCAGACACGACCGCTGACCTAAATCAATCTTTTCCAGAATATTAACCTGTGTTGCAACACTTTTAAGCAAAACACAAAACCACCAAAGCAGAGAAACACTCAACACAATCCTTACGACACACTGTACAATGAGAATAACACAAACCCCCAGTCTGGTGTTTCATCAGTCTCCTCCCTGAATGAAAGCTTTTCTTAAAATGAAAAATAGGAGACCAAAATATAAAGAATCACACCGTTTGGATAAATAAATCACTGTTTCCTGTTCCTAGAGGGACTTTTTTAAATCCAGCATAGCAATAAAAAAGATGTTGTGCAAAGACGGAGACCAAAAAAAACATTTTTGTCCACCTTGGAGTCAGCATGGTCAGGATCAATACTACTTTAATTACTGTAGTGCATGTTTATGAAATGCAATAATCATTCATTAAAGATGCAGACAACAGCAAGCAGGCGGCCAGCCGGGCGTCAATGCCGCGTGCAACGCTAGGAGAGGGGAGGGCAGGGGAGGACTGGCGTAAATGATTCATGGTTTGATATCTCTCCTGTATAATGGGCTCCTCCGGGGAGCTGCTGGGGCTTCACTGCAGCGACTGACTGGATGGCTGGATGGCTGCCTGGCTCGCTCTGACTCTGCCCAGGCTGCTTCTGCCACCGCTGCCTGCTGCCCAAGATTAAAAAGCCTTGCCTACCATGAAAAGCAGCTCAGTGAAAACAGAGAGCGGGGATGCGCACATACACACATAAAAGGAAGTGACTTGATTCAATATCGTCTGACAAAGTATCTGCGGGGCACGCGGGGGGGAGTGAAAGGAGGAGAGACGAGAAAACATCAAAATCCTGCAAGGGAGAAAACACTGGCTGCAAAGATACTGGGGATACTTATAACATCTAATGGAAAAATGGGAGCGTTTCCAAAGCTGTCTTTCTTCAGCAGCCTATCACCACCCCACCCTGTACCTCCCCCTCACCCTTGGAAAGAGAGAGGGAAAAAAATGAAGAAATTAAGGTTGTAACGTGTTGGGCTAATCATAACATAGACAGTTTAGTGCCATCTCGCATAATTAAATGCTTTGCACTAACCACCTAATGCATACTAATTTGGAACAATCCACTACTGGAGTTGGCAGACCATGAAGCTCCCTGCAAAGGAGGTGCTCGTTCCCTCTCCGCATGTGTGTGTATGTGTGAGGGTGAGAAACACATTCACCGATTTGCAGAGGAGTAAGGTGCTAAAGGTCAGGCCATGGACTTGAAAGAAAAGGGCAAGCATTATTACAACATGACTAAATAAACAGGCTGCGCACAGCCCCCCCAGTCCTGCCACTGAGGATGCTGGAAGTCTCTACCTACACGCCTTACTACCTGCCTGTCTGGCTGGTTGGGATTCAGTTTCATCCCTTGTCTTTATCCACATATCCCTCCAGCTCTAAGACAGCTGACATGAGGACTGTCATATCCTGCCTAGATTCTTATCCCCCGCTGGCTTTATTGCTCTCTTCCTCCTGAGTCACAAACACACACACACACACACATGCACACACAAAGCAGGGGAGAGAGAGAGAGAGAGAGAGAGAGGGATGCAGGGCTGCTGGAGCGTGCTTTAAAGCGCATTAATATTAATTGCAGCACTAGCTGGAGTGATAACACAGACAAGATGCCCCTGTGAGAGAGCTGGGCAGAGGCAGCCCCTGCTTTTTGTTAGCAGCACTACTCATCTGTTGGATGGCCATGGTAAGACGGCAGAATGATGAGCATTTCATCTTTGAATCGCTTGTTTTGTATTAGAGGGGGCCTACCCTCGCTGTCGAGGGGAATTTGTGTTTGTGTAGTTAGTTACTGTGTGTGGGCGCGCGCGTGTGTGTGTGTGTGTGTGTGTGTGAGTGAGCGTGGGTGTGCACTGAGTGATAAAAACTAGGCAAGATGAATTATTAGGCTAGTGGCTCCATCAACAACAGTAGAAATGTGCTTCAAATAACACAGAGTGCTTAAGCGATCTGCTTTTATCTCCTCCACTACTCCTGGCTTGGCTACCTTTTATGTCCTCCACGCTGAACTCAATATTCCGTGAGCAATGAGCTCTGCTAAAGATGTAAATAATCTGCTGTCCTGGGGAGAGAAGCAGCTTTTTTAGTACAGTGGAGTAAAAATACAAATCAAGTTGAAGCCTGGGTGCTGAAGCCCATCTCCACCTCTGCCTCTTTCTCCCCTTGTAGGAATAACAGGCGGCCGTGGGCATCAACAGATGACAGCTATATCTCCACAGTCCTCCATTTTTACCTCTGCCTATCTTCTTTCCTCTTTTGTCAGTTGCTACTGAGAGACCAGACGCTACCTTTCCCACCGCCTCACAGTAGTAGGTTTTTCGCTGTACTGTTTTGTGCTCCCTTTCCCGATTTCCCCCAAGACTCATCAATGCCCCATTACCAAGTCAAATCAGGTGGTGCTGCAGAGATTTGCAGAGAACCAGGGCTGCAAGCAGACACACACGCTCACACATTAGGGGATTCATTCAAGAAGCCTGGGAGGTTTTCCACCAGCAGCTCCTCTGGATCACAAACAGGGCGAGGAGGTGAATGGAGGAGAAATCAGTGCCGGCTAAATACCCGTGAGGGGTTTATGGCTCAGAGGGGCAGGAAGGGAGACAAAGACGTGGTAATGCATCTATCTGATATGCCTTTAAGCGTCCGACCAGATTGTAATCTCCCGTGCCCACTAGTCACACGTTATTGTTTCTCATTTCACGTGTCACGAACAATTAAAACATGCCAGTCGTTTCCCGTGCCCCCGAGGTTTCCCGCTTTCCATTTGCTTACAAACAAAATGCACACAAATCTTCCCAAAAAATAAAAAATAAAAATCCACTCGTGACCTTCATCCTCCCCCCTACAAACCTACACACAGACCCAAATTCCTGGGCTAAATTCCCACAGAACATCACATGAATTTCTCACTTTCGTGTTTATCTCTCTGCAACAGCAAATACAAGGTGGACCAGACCTGTGTAATGTAAGCAGCTACGTTAGTAAGGTAGCTGCTTACAGAGAAGTGTAAAGAGATAGAGAGAGAGAGGCAAAAGGAGAAAATGGAAAGGGGGGGGGCCTTCAGACGACGTGTCCTTTTAGTTTTCTAAGCCTGTTGTCATCTTCTTCACAGCAGCAGCTGCATAGGCAAGACAAATAAAACTCAGGGGAAGAGGCAGAGGAAAAGAGAAGAAAGAAATAGGCAGCATTGTGCATTGTTTTATGTTGAAATTTTCACAAGGCTGTTGTTGATTAGAGGAAAAGCCTGAGTACATAATACAGAGGGAAGCAGGGAGAAGAAAGGGAGGATTGCTGGTTCTCCAAGAAAAAGTCTCTCAGGGCTGCCAGAGGTGGTGGTGAATCTCATCACTGTGACAAAGCTGTCGCGCCGAGGAGTGAAATTTAAACTTCTGCTGTCAGGAGAATTATTTGGCTTTTATTACCCCCAGCGCATGTGTCGACGCACTTGTGCATGCAGCCATGTGAGTCCCTGTGCACGAGCAGGACACCAAGCCGGGCACTACCTTCCTCTGCTTCCCACATTTGGTGTTTACAGCGAGCGCAGGCTTTGTGCCGAGCAGATCACTCGCTTTGTGCCAAGAATAAAAGGAAGAGCCTGAAACTCTGACAGCATTCTCCTCACGCTCAATCATAATCATGAAATCTGTGCACAAACAAAACATCCCCAACCTTGATGAGAGACTCATGCAATAATGCCGCGGCACCATCTCGCCAGCAATTGTGTGGCTTAAAATTAACCAGAGAAAATCAAGATGGAACGCTGCTTACTAAGCCCTCGTAGTTGGACTTAGTTAAAATGTGACAAGCACTTTATCAAGTCGTCATCAGGACCACCCCATTAAATGTATAATGGAGGAGGCATAAAAAGGAGCTCTTGGAGAGCTAGACTGGAATAAGCTAATCTTGACAGAGAAACAGGGCTCAGCAATGCAATGCCAAATAGCATTTTCTTCATTTGAGAAAGCGAAGGAATGGGGAGAGGAGGAGGAGGAGGAGGATTTGGCCTCCTGGTGCGCTGCCTTGCCCCAGCTCGGCTAAGTGACAGTGAATCCTACAGTGAGTCGATATGCTGCTTTTGAGTGCCTGGAAACTTGTCTGGCAGAGTGCACACAAGGGAGAAAGATAGATGGGAGAATGAGGGGGACCGAGCCTCACCTCTCGCTGTCTTCTATTTGTCCGTTCATCCCTGGAGGCTTTTGGACTGCTTGGTACAACAAAGCGGGGGGAGAGGCGACAGAAAAATAGCTCCGCAGCCGTCCACAGACAAAGCAAAAGCAGAAAAGGACAAGTTTACAGGTAAATAGTGAGAAGCAGCTGGCTGCGAGCTGAGAAAAGCTCAGATTTCCAACAATCAATCATCGCTCACTTCTCCACAGCAACAAAGATGTGGCTTGTAACTCAGGATGAGTACCGACCCCGGTATAAAAGGCTGTATTATCGATAACCTTCGCTGTTACTGGTTTTGCTGTTGTATTGGAGATACTAAGATACTCATCTATGACGTATTATCGCTTTTCCCAATAAAGAAGAGAGATCTCTCTCTTAGAACCTGTCGCCACAGAAATTAAAGTTCAAAAGTCTTGTTACGTCTTGCCATAAGTCTTCTGCATGTAAGGGCTGAAACCAGAGTAACGTTTTGAAACATCTAGTGGAAGTGCATCACACACAGGCGAAGAAATACACAGTTTTTCAACCGCCTAGCTCGTACTTCATCTCTTGCTGGCCCATCCACCTCAGGTATGTTAGGAATGCTAGCAGCCTAGAGTTTACAAGTAGTGAATTAAATTATACGCTCATCAGATGATGAATAAACATAACCATAAGCTAGCTAATGGCTTAGTTTTAAATATGGGTACATTTATCAATTCAGACTTGAAGTGTTAGCTATTTAACAGGAGTGTGTTATTTAAACTGATGTTCAGAACTTACCCTAAGTACCTGTTTTTTGTTTTTTTTTTTAGTTTTACATTTAAACATACATGTTTCGATGTATGAAAACTGTCAAAATCTTAACAATGTCATTCTCACTTAAAGCACAGCAGTTCACGAAGGATGTCTCATTTTGTTTTAGAGCTACGCTACAGGCCTGTAAGTTCTAAGAGCTTTGGTAAACACTGAGGCAGCAATACATAACAGTAATACAATGTCATGTTCAAAGACTTGCGGTGCTGTCGCACAGATACATTGACGAATAAATATGAAGTGTGCTAAGCAGGATTTAACCTGACTTTCAACTCCACAAATGATCACACAATGCTGTTGGAATATGGGCAGCTGATGACAGCGGTAATTTGCCATCGCTGAATTGAAAAGGAGCACTTGAAGAAGACACAGAAAGACAACTTTATTGTCATCTTAAAGAGGATCTATGAAATCAATGGGAGGAGATCAATGCTGTCTCTCCCTCCTACTCTCTTGCAGCACTTTACATAAGCAGCAATAACCATCACAGAGGCCATCATCTAGCTCACCGATTTCCTGTGCAGGGTTCCCAGACACCTTCGGGAAAAAAAAAGGAAAGCTTCTCTCACTTCATCAGTGCAAAAGTCACATCCACAACTTCACACACAAGGAAGGAGGCTGAGGATGCAAGGAAAGGAAAGGAGCTGAGGGGAAGAAAATACTTCAGGCAAGCCAGAGCCAAATAGAGAGAGCTGGAAGGAAGGATGAGAGAGAAGGAGAGATACAGTAAAAAGAGAAAGAGAGAGGTTGCAGGCGGCTAGCAGAGCATCTTCATTAGTGTATAGCAGCTAGCTCTGGCACCGACTAACCAAGCACTGAAGTAAGAGCTGCTCATCCCCTCAGTTAATTAGGATTTCTGCTGCTTCATTTTGGGGCGAGGGACAGGATGTTGGAGGCTTGATTGCCTTTTATTTCCCAGCCTAACAGCTCGGCTGCCTCTGCCGCTTTATTAACACGAGATCTTGCAGATTTACAGCTCTGCAGCAAACATCAATTTCAATAATTACAAGAAAACTGTTAGTGGGGACACAATGAAATGCACACAGGCACACTTTTTTTTTCTCTCCCTCTCTCCATCGTCACCACTCCGACGCCCCTCCCCCTACCTCCTTCACTGGATCTAATTTCCATAGATGTGCCCTTTTCATGATTGCATATTAGAAACACGTTAAAACACACACAGATTTGCCTCAGTCACACTTAGCACTTCAAACACTTTACAACCAATCTCTGGCCTGAAGGCCAAAGCAAATACGGTGAATGTCACATTTACATTCAACATTCAAACCTCAGCATTTGTGTTGTCACGAAACAATACGGATGAGAGACATTTTCTCAGTGGAGCAATTACAGCTGGCTTCATGTGGTACCACCACTAGAATCAGAATAATCAGTCATCATGTAAATTAATAGGATAAAGCATCTTTGGAGATATATGGGATTACAAGAACAAGTTCCCTTTATGGCAATGAATTTACACACTGGCATTCGATGTACCACTTCACAAAGTGCATAAGCGAGATTGAACAAAATGCTGGTCTCAGACAACAGCTACCATTGGGAAAAGAAATAGCAGAAATCATACTTTAAAGGCAACAGACTGAGAACAGAGAATCACCGATTTCATTTGAATGAAATCAATAATAGTGTTGACTCGCAGTGTATTGCCTTCCTGTCTTCTCATCTTGCTTGCTAATGTTTCTTTCATGAGCCAGCCCACTGCTGGTGACATTATAGCTACAGCACTTCCACAAGTCCCCGATGGATCAGTGAAAATGGTTGGCGTAAAACACAATTAGTACGGTCCATATGGCTGCTAGTGGAGGAGGAGCAGGAGAGGTCCCATGTGGTCCTCACGGAGGCCCGCTCTTTTGTTACCTTAAAGATCAAACTGTTGTCATAATAAAGGGGCCATTTCAATTCTGCCGCTTGCTTTTTATAAAGCAGCGCCACTTCAACAGATCCTCACATTGTGGAATGACTCCTGGCAAATAAATTGACTAACCTTGGCTGATGGTCTAATCAATAGCTCCTTCATCATGATTAATGGCTCATATTGGATAATGGGGAAATTTAATGTGAGGGGAGCGTTACTTCCTCATTTTAGCGCTCAGTCTTATCGATCGGTTATAAACCCCCTTTTTGACTAGTGGAATGTGCTGATAAGAGAGCCGTGTGTTGGACCTATGTAAACTGAGCACAGAGAAAATGATTTACTGTGCTTTAGGCGCGTCTCATTCACTGACAGTTCTGTACGCCCTGCCTGACAAGCATTTTCTTGCCTGAGAAACGCAGACACCTTTTACTGAGTAGAGGCGAACAACAACAGCTTGAGGCAACAGATTTATTACAAATTGATCTATTAGATAGCACTGCTGTGCTTCGCTGTTTTCTCTCTTTCTCTCTCCCTCCCTCTCTCTCTGACAGCCTTCCCCTGATGGTAGCTAGAGTGTATCAGAGTTGAAGTGCTACAGTGGCAAATCTAAACCCAATCCTCAGAACTCATTTTCTCGGTGCCGGCTGCTGGAACTGGGGTACAGAGACAAGATGTCCATCCTTAAAACTATATTCGATCCAGCAGTAAGTCCCGGCACCTAAACTGAAGGCTCAGCAGGCTCAATAGGAATGCCGAACCTGCAAGGGCGAGCAAGGACAGTTTACCAGAGGCACCTAATGAGGGGTGGCAGAGAGTGCCACAGTGTCACCAGGGGTCATTATTGTGGCACTTTCCACAAAATTCCTGCATTCCTTTTCCGAAATTCCCGCATGAATCCTGAACTCACCACTGGCTTGTGTGCCGTCTCCATTAAAACATCAGCCTCTGGTCTGAGGTTCTGCAGCCACAAGCAAACTGTGGCTCATGCGCACGGTTGCATCATCGGTGCAATGCCCATATTAGTCATAGCAGCCGCAAAACATAACCAGCATATTATGAAAAGATGCATCCATGATTGTTCTCATCCAAAGTGTTCAATATCCTGCAATCAATGTCCTGCACACCCAACACTGCGCAGAAAAACAGCACTACATAACAAGCTATTACAGCCATCTTAATTAATGACACAGACATACTGTGTTTGCCTGGACAAGAGACAGCTGTTATTGACATATCTTTCGATAAAACAATCAATTAAATCAGCTGCACCATTTAGACTTGCTAATTAAGGTTGCTCTCTGGTGAATATAACAAAGTGACTATTTACCTTAATCATGAGGTCAGGAAATAAGGTAAATATTTACAATTCTCTTACATTTTGTCTAAGATTCAAAAGTGGGAAGCTTATTCCAAGCTCAGGGTTTGGGGCTGATTTGTTTCCCATTCAACAGATCTCACTAAAGAACAGACAAACTGTGTTGACAGCGTCTCCCCAACCATTTTCTCATTCAGACTCATTTCATCGTCTTTGTTTTTTCTTCACTGCAAAGCATTACTACTGCAAACTTTGTCGACATCACGCTTTCCCATCAGACCACATGTGCGACGCGGCGGTATTTTAAAATCCTGTACTGTGTGCACGGCTCAGGTTGAAGACAAAACCATTTTGGAAGTTCCTTATATGCCTAACGCAGCCCTGTTTAAAAAATTGGCTAAGACTTTTAAAAATCCTGTAGTCTGCACTCGGCTTTAGCCTGAAACAGGCCAATTACTAGCTGAGCAGCTAATGAATGAAAGCTCAGTTAACAATGCTGTGTATAATGGGTCCAATACATCAATGGAAAACCTTTACTGTCAAAAGCAGGAACAGAATAGGACAAGTTCCCCTATGGCTGAGGTTCAGCTAACACAGCAAAAGGTTTAGCAGGTTATGTAGCACATTTAACAGTATGAATCTTCTCTGAATAACACTGTCGTCAATAGTAACAATATGCGCTGATAGAAAACAGCACAGACTCTATTGTGCTCCCTTCCTTTAATCGCCTTCATCTTTCATCTGTGCTACAGAAGAAAAAGGGCGCACCGAGGGAAGGGCCATTGCCTTCCGGATGGAGTAAGCGTGTCGCTGAAAAAAAGGGCATGCTTTAAAGATACTGAAATATTCTGAGGAGAGTGTATATGTCTATATAAACATCTTCAGGCAGGCAGCTGCAGGGGGTATGCACAGTAAAACACTGGTATGCATTGTTTGTGTTTCTGCACCACTAGCGCCATGCCGTGTCATTACATGAGGCAATCTCTTACCTAATCAGCACTGACACACACAGCAGCGAAGCACTCCTCCTCCTCCTCATCTCTCTCCCCCCTTTCTCTCCCTCTCCTCAGGGGCCAGCCAGCTGATCCTACACCATTTCATTTTCCTCTTTTACTGAGATGGCAAATGGCTGACTGTTATTTTGGAGCACTTTTAACTCATGCTTTTTGACACTGTAATTGACTAAGTGCTATCATTAGCCAATCTCTTTCCAAATCTTGAATAAAATAGGCTATCATATGTGTCCTATGGTGTGTTTTAACTGATAATTAGTGAGACGTGTGAGAAATCTCACAATGTGGAGGACTCCAAGATAAAAAGAATAATAAGTCGTGCAATCATAGTCATCATTACTTCTTTATGTATTCATTGTCCTACGTTTGCTGTTTCTTCACCACTCGTGCAATTTTAAAAGCCAAGCCTCCGTTTCTAGTTTCCTCACAGTCACTCCGTTGTACAAGCCCTCATGGGCCTAAATCACAGAAGACGCTGAAATGTGGTGAGTTGCAACACTTCAAGAGTCATGGCCTAAAAGCCACATACACAACAGATGAAGCTTTTTGCTGTATGTGCCCCGAGATGCTGGCAGCGACACAAAACACAAAGATGTGACTCTGTGCCAAACAGACCCAATAAGACACAGACGCCATTTGCAGGACAAAGTGAGAGCGACTTCACCGTGGCTAAGCTCGCAGAGAAAGCAGATTATTTGATCACATCTAGTGCATCAAATGCCACCAGCAGTATGTAGCAAGACAGCTCACAATTGTTAACACAGATAGCGTTTGCCGATGCTATCTCCTTGGCACAATTGTGGAGCTGCAGAGCTAGGCTTGAATCAAACAAAGATGAGATATGATGCAGCATGCTTGGATCTCCCCTTATGAGAGGTGAAGGGAAGCTGTCAAAGAACACAAAACACATCCAGCATCTTGCCTCCTTTAACTTGCTGGGATAAGCCAGGAAAGGAGGAGGAGGACGGGGGGGTGGGGTGGGGGGGGGGCGTTGGTGCTTGCCTCCTTTCTGCCAGGGTGCCCTGCGCGTGTCAGTCCAATATCTTAAAACAACACATGCAAGGCTTTGCTACAGCCAATTACCCAGCTCTTGGCACAGGAACTGAAAAACATCTTCGGAGAACAATAAAGAGAGCTTGGCTTGTTGTGCGTGCTGTCAGTAAGTGCTGACAGATTGTTATTTTTAATGAATATACAGCACTTGAATGGCCCATCAAGAGGTCTTTGAGCGAACATTGCTCCTTTGTTCAGCGCATTAATTTTCTATGTAACAGCCAGATATCTTGCAATGAAATTGCTATCAAGCATTGTAAAGGAAAAGGCTAAATCAGTTCATCCACTAACTTCCCTATTGTCCACTGTGTCCTTCTTAGTGTAACAATGCAAAACCATTAGAATATAAACACAAGGCAACGCGCTCTCTTAAATACAAAGCTGCTGCCTAAAGACGCTTGAATGCACATCATTTCCTGTGTTGGTTCTGTCAAGCATTCGTTTCAGCGCTTCCCTACCTCTCCCTCTAACGTAATTCCATACTGTACACGAGATCCCCGAGCAAAACAGTCCAGAACAAGACAATAAATCAGTATAATCACCTTTATCTGAAACACAATATTCTTGCTGTAAGTAAAATGCCTCTTTTAAAATACAGACTAGCCACAGCGCTGACAGGTTATAGCACCATCTCGTACCACAACACAATGCCTCAGTATACAGCACAAATAGCTCTGAGACTCGAGCCAGGCTTTGTAATGGGGAATCATCTTTCACGACAATTCATGGTGAAGGAAAAATGCAATGACGGCATCTAGGTGAAAAACAGCAAGACGCCATTCGAGCGCAGCATGTAAACACTAAATTCCCGAGCATGTGTATTGACAAATCATCCAACAAAAGATGTCAGAGCACAGCGAAAAGGGATTTTCCTTAATGTTGTCTGGCCTGCTATCTGCCACACAGTGCTCACACTGAGCTGCCATTACTCAAACAGACATTAGTCATTTAAGGAAAATAGCAGGGTTATTACACTTGTCTTATCATTACTCTGCTGCTGCTACTACACCCACCCGGCTTGATTAACATTCGATGGACGGGGTGTGTCGCTGGATATGTGAGTCAAAGTAATTTTAACCACCGCTGCTCTCCCCATTCAAACTGAAACACTATAAAACAGCCCGACCTTCTCTGACCCTTGAACTAACCAGATACTGTGGATTTAAAGATTGAAAAATGACTCTGCACATTTGTACAAAAAAAAGGCTAAATAACAACCCTGAAAGAACATGAAAGAAAAAAAAAAACACCATAAATGCTCTCTTTTAAGCGATTCTAAATTATCCTCTTGGCTGAACCTTAGGAATTTGAGTCCAACAAGAAAACATAAACCAAACATTAAGGTGCTTTTCTGTCAGAGTTGTGCTTAAGTAGTAATCAACATATAGCCTGTAATGGCAGACCTCTGTAACCTAAGCTTGGGAGTTTACAATCTAAGTGGCAGTTGAAGCTAGTGGCAGCAGGAAAAGCCATCAAAACATCACATATGCCACATAGAAGATGTATGGAGGTTAAAGGTGTTTCAGTGTGTATCTTCATCACAAGTGCAATAACCTGACACAGACAAAGTCAATATAATCTTGAGCAAATTGATTATGTGTTGGCTTTATATAGTGTGTTTCCTTAAAAACAGTAGCGCTGCACACAAAACTTTTCTGATCATATAGGTGCGTGCCTGTGTTCTCTTACCTAACGTTCTGTTGTTCAATCACAGTGTGTAACAGACATGACAGACACACATGATGTGTATTTTCAGCTCAGTGACCCCTCTCTACACAGTCATGACATCATCGGGAGGCTTGTGGTGTTTGTAGTCAACTGCTAGGCTGACTAAATGTTAGGTTGTTTACAGTCATCCAGCATAATGTGGAGGCGAGCAATCATCTATGATTTACAATGCAATGCTACCAGGAAATCACTTAATACATTAAGAGATTTTCCACGGTGGCACTTTGACAAGTATGGAAATGCAGGCTTTGTTATCGACATTAAATGACATTATTTCAGAGGGTTGAAAGTAGCTTGGCATTTATGGAGTAAAATGAATGTCTCTCGCTCCTGTGATCACTGAATATAGTGTAGCCTATATTGCAGGTCCACAGTTGTGCAGGACCACGAAGCCTGCAAGGCACAAGAGAGTGAACAAGTCAAAAGTGAGTCATAAACACCCAGACATAAATCACTGGCTCTTAATGGCTCTGCCTTTGAAAGATACAAATATTCAAATGAACAAAAATCACATTTAAAACCCCATGCAAAGGATAGCAATGAATTATTTCTGAGGTAAAATAATGGTCAGATGTTCTTCAATTTACTATTTTTTTCAAACTTTCAATTTACTGTAACTTGGACTGAAATAACTGAAAATTACACTTCACTGAAACAATAATGAACCCACCAATAACAATATCCTTGCACCATCACTACTACACTGCTGCTCAAATGTTTTGAACTAAGTTACTCAGCCTGCCAGGAATAAAGTGTTGATGCCAATTTTGCTGATTCCAATTGTTGACAAATGTCTCCAGTAAGGATTTCACAAGCCTTGCACCTTTGTTTTTAGAAGTCAGCATCGGTTTGTCGCTATCCAGTCTTCTCTTCTTTTAACACCAGCCCATACCAAGCTCGTAAATAGTCACAAACTGTAAGCTTGATAGTAATAACTGAGCAAAAGTCAAGCAGACAAAGACAGCAAGTTAGCTTCGCCAGCTAACGTTTCCATGAGCTAATGACAATAGCTGAATGGGCTACGGCTACTCCCTGGAACAGAGATACTACACTGGGAGATTCAAAATGGGAAAATGCTTGCTATGAGGTCTTGCAAGGTTGCGTGCACAATTAAAACCACAAAGCGGTTCAGAAAATCAAGCCATGTTGTGAGTGTTGCATGTGCTCTGTGCTAACCGGTGTCAACGAACTGTTTGTATCCAGACATTACACTGCTCCTTGCTGGAATTCCCAATCAGTGCTAGTCACTGGCGCTAGCGGCTAACGTTGGTCCATGGTAACCAGCAACAGTGAGGGGCAAACAAGTCTATCAGCTAACTAGCTAGCTGATGCTAATAGGCAAATTAGCCAAATAGCTAGCAAGCAAGGGTGTACGTTAACAGTTCAACGTCTAGAAACTATTCTTTCATATTTGTCATTTCCTCATCTTTTGCTGATGGAC
>JAPZDX010000002.1:8942417-8953012 GCA_029783625.1 Naso annulatus | reverse complement strand
TACAGTGTAGTTTCAAGGACTGCATGTGCTCCTCTTTTCCTCTCAGAACAATGTGGCCATGCTGCTGGAGACCAACTACAGAGAGAGACTACACATGGTGACCAATGAGGTGAAGAGGCGCTTGGACTACCAGATTGCCCTTCAGGACCTCCACCGCCGGATGGAGCAGGAGCACATGGTCAGCTGGGTGGAGAAGAGTGTCGTCAGCAGCCTCACTCCTCAGCAGGTCAGTGGTTTTGAGTCCAACGGTCAGAAACCTGCACGTGTGTGATGTTTCTCAGTCATCATGTTAACTTATGTGAAAATAGTGCTTTATCGAGGCAGAAGTTTTCAATTCTGTATTTTAGGCTCAAGTTTAATAAACTGTAGATTGTTGGTGTGTTTTTATGATCAAATTTGGCTTGGATAAAAATTGATCCAAATGGACATCTTTGGTTCTTTTTCTAAACAACAGTCCAAAACTCCTCATTCACCATCATAAATGATGAAATAATAGTTGTGTTATACAAGAAGCTGGAACCAGTTATACAAGAAGTTTAACTGTAACCGTAGATTAATTGTTTATCGAAGGAGTTTGCACCTTCTGTCATTAATATTATCTATATATTTATATGGCCTGAATATGAACACCTTATTTTTATTTGTTCACATTGATTTTTACACTGATTATTAGATGACACAGCACATTTCCAAGTAGTGTAGTTGGCATCATTTCCATGAGATATTGTTGATCAGAGTCCATGTCCTTCTAACCTTTTTCTTGGAAAACAGAAAGATGAAATAATAAATTTGTGTAGCTTGTCTTTCAGCGTCTTACACACACACACACACAAATTTATGTCAGGCTTTTGGAAGTGGTCAGTAATTCATTGGGCAGTTTGCATTTTTAATCATCTCTTTGAGCTCTAAATCATCCATGACTGCTGATTACTGGCAACATTAGAGATAATTCAAGCCCAGTGTGTTTCTGCAGTGAGGACGTCATGAGATAGTTAAGATTTGTTTTTACTCGTCATGAATTTTTCCACTGTGGCAGCAAAACAGTTTGTTCTAAAGGTTAAACAGCAGTGGGGAAACCGTAAACAGATATGAAGACACACTGTAGCCTAGAAAACCACACGTAAACTGTGTAAAAGTAAACCATGTAAAAATGTTTAGTTCTTGAATGTAAGACAACACTGACATTTTTAAACATACAAAAACACATAAATTATATTTTGGTCATCACAAGTTTCTTTAATCATATAATACCTGATTTAGATCAATATTTTGCCAGGATAATAATGTCTTACAAAATTCTTACAAAATGCTAAGATTTACAACAATAGAATGGTCTTTATTACAAAGTTATGGCATTTTCTAACTGACCTTAGCTAGCTATAGCTTCTGTTGTTCTTACTGGGCTTCATATCTGTGTGTGTTTGTTTTTCAGGAGAAAGAGAGCATCGCCAAGTGCATCACAGACCTGAAGGCTCTGGCCAAGGCCACTCAGGCCAAAGCTACAGCTTAAACTGTCAAGTCTACAGAGAAGGCTGCTCTAACCCCCAACTCATTGTCGAGACGAGACGAGACGAGACAATTACGTTTTCTTTCACAAAATAAACTATTTCCTCTTTAAAGATTGTCTCTGTCAGTACTATGGGTGTGTACAGTATTTACACGTCAGCTGATGATAAAATAAATGGTTCACTTATCTTAAAATGGCTAGTTTGTGTTTTTCAACCTCAAGCAGTGATTTTATTGTTCCTTTCAACATTTTGTTTAACCTTTTGTCTGATTACTCTTTGATGTATGGGCAATTAAATCGATGGCAATTGGACTTAGTAATATGTCTGTGAAGACGTACGCCTCTTCCAAGGGGCTTCATCAGTTCAAGCCCCTTGGGTAAGAGGCGAAACGTCTTCACGGACATATTGCTAAGTCCAGTTGCCTTCGATTTAATTGCCCAGATAACTATGACCTGAACGAATGAGAACATTCACAGACTATCAGGGGGTGGACTGGCCATCTGGCATATGGGGCACTGTCCTGGTGGGCCGATGCCCAATGTGGGCCAGTCTCTGAAGATGACTTTGAATTTTTGTACTGTACTTTGGATTTTGGTACAGAAAACCCCCCTTTCCATTCTATTATGCGTGTATAGCTGTCCGTTTTAGTCCTTGTGTTCTCAACTCCATGCTTTATTCGTTAGCTGTGATGGAGAAATACGACTCTCCTTTAATGCACTATTAAGGGGGCTGCAAGAATGGTGTACTTGAAGGTGGTATCAACCGATCATGTAGTGGGCCGGTCTGGGCCAAAAATGCCAGGGCTGATTTTTTGACCCAGTCCACCCCTGCAGACTATGTAGGAAGTTGCCAGTTCTTCTTGAAAGTATTTACTGTCACAGTTTTATGGTTAAAGTAAATAATTTTTAAACTTAAGGTGTTCGATAATCCAGGAGGGAGATATTGTGCAACATTTCTGAACCTTTAGACTCATAAAGAACACCAGATTTGCTGCCTTCCACCATACATCCACAAATGGGCCAATCCACCTGATGGTCACTCCCATTGCACTTTGATCCTGGTGGCTTCAAGCAGGAAGTCAAGGAAATGTTCTTGGTAAGCCGTGTGAGGAACAGGTGCTTTCTGCTGTGAGAGGTCTCAGGAAATCTGTTTGAAAGAAGGCAACGATGCTGAAACAGAGCTGAGAGTGACAGGTAAGAACTGAATAATTTATGCTGGAATAGTGGGATCAGAAGTTATTATTTTGGGAGATCAATTAAGTCTTGACTGAGGATGACATTACTGTATAGAAAAATAAATGTGCGCTCCTGTGGGATGTTTTTTTTCTTCGTTATCAGGACTAAACACATCTTACTACTCATTAAATCCCACATTTATTCTGGAAGGTTTGTGACAGTTAAAATTTCAACGCTTACGGTCAACAGTGATTGGTGAACTTGTGACGACGAGGTGTTGCTCAATAGGAGCAGGTGTTTGTAGGATTTGTCTAAACTTCAAACTCCAATATATGAAGGAGAATCAGCCAGTAGGTTTAAATGTCCTTTCCACTGATCCACCAATTTTTGTCAAAGTCCAGTCAGGATTTGAAGTGCAAAATTAAATATTGTTCAAACTGTTTAATTTATCCAGAAATACTGAAGGTCTGAGTATCTAACTGGGCATTTCCTTGTAGTGCTTTATTAGCCCCTCTTTTTGTTTTTCAGCTTACAGTGGTTTTATGGTAAAATTATGACTGTTGTTGAGTAACAGCTACCGTAGCCATACGGGACAATCATAAGGCAATGGAGAATAATACCTTGTGTTTGTCCCTTTTGCCACCCTAAAATAATGGCGACACACCAAGTGAGCCCGTAGCCATAAAACCTGTGAGTGTGTGAAGTCAAGGGTGTGTTTTATTGCTTAGTTAGATGTAAATCTTGTTGTTGTAAATAACTTGTGTATCAAGTCACACACGCTCGCTTTAAGCTGTCATCTGTAAACATCACAAATGGGTGAATAGAGGAAGAGAGTTTCTGTAATCATCTTCTGAAACAGGTGTAACTTTGGTTCCTTACATTGTGTTGCACTGTCAGTATGAGAAACGTATTTTCTTACAGGTTGGACTGGAGTGATTCTTGACAACCTGAAAGTTTTAAATCTGCACCAGACGACAGTTTCAAAATGCTTGGAAACAGCCAACCTTTCTCTTATTCCCCAGGGTCAGTAAGAGTTAAATTTTCTTGTTCAGGTTCTCTGGTATTATTTTATTTCTATCTAATCTCTTCACACCTTCACACCTTTTTTTTTTTTTTTTTTTTTTACAATACAGCACCACTGTGTTGTGGCAACTGTGCATAGAAACTCTTGAATCACTTGCTTACTGACAATGATGGTTTTATTGATGTGCAAAGGTGTTAAAGGCCAATAAAATGCCCTCCACTTCTTTTGTTTAAAAAGCTACCCTCACCTTTGCTTCAGGGGTTTCCCACAGGAGGACTTTTCTCTGCAGAAGAGGTCTTTTCTACCAGATGACACCAAGGTGCCTTCACTGCAGACAAACATGACCAGACCCAATGGAAAATCAATATACAGTATGTTTAGATGGAAAAACTTCGCATCTAATTTTGGTTTGATGAGATGCCATTTTTTAACAATGTTCTCTTACCTCAGTACAGAGAAAGGAGTACTCTGAAACACTCAACAAAGAATCTGACAACTTTCAAGTTAGAGTGGAGGTAAATGAGTATGAATGGACACATGAAACTGCTAACAGTGCAACCTTTTAGCTCTCCTCATCATGACCCTCCTCAATGTCTCCACAGCACCTGTTCACCTGCCAGCTGGATGGCATGGAGCTGAGTACAGTGGACGACTGCGTGGCCAAACTCAAGAGGCTGGACACCAAAGGTCGTCTGTGGCCCCAGGAGATGATCATGGAGGTTCAGGGTGGATATCTTCTCCTCAATGATATTGAGACCAAGGTTGGTCACTACACACATCAGATAATGTTAGAGGAGTTTAAAAATGTATCCAACACGGCTTAAGTATGTGGACATCCTAAAAACTCATTTCTACACCGCGGGCATGAGTGTGTTGTCCCCTCCAATCTCATGGGGGAGCTTTCCACAAAATGTTGGGATCTGGCTGCAGAGATTTGCTCCCAGTCAGCCATAAGAGCTTCAGTGAGGTCAGGCAGTGATTTTAATGAAATGAGGTTCAGTTCACAGTTCATGTTGCAGCTGATCCCAAAGGTGCTGCATGGACATGTCTTCAAATTTAACTTAAATTCAGTAAGGAGTGCATGCTGATTACATAATTAACATTTCAGTCATCGTAACAACTTTGCCATCATTTAAAACACTTTATAGTGATCAATATCATCCCAAACTACATAATCACCACTAAACTGCTCATGTCTTGTTGAAACAGGAAACTTTCGACACTACCTCTTTCCAAAGCTGTAAAATATTTTCTGCTATAGGTATTCATAAGCGGAGATGCTTACATAAGAAAAATTGATGATAAGCACGTAGATGATGTTGTTGAACTCTTTTGGGAAGAGTTTAACAAGCAGTACAGCTGTAAAAATATGTGAATGAATGCTTACATTTAAAAAAAAAAAGTATTTCCTCTTTTATTTTCTTGTTTTACTCAGCATGAAGAAAATCTACAAGCATTTATTTTTGGCTTACTGACAACATTCCAAAATATAAATGAACAGTGTTGACAATAGCCAGGATTAATGATAATTTTGTTACTTAAAAAAAAGGAAATAGTAATGTTGTGCAATGACACACATGATAAAATCCTGTGAATAATTCACCACTATGACCTTTCTATGTCACAGACTGTGGCATCAATGCACCTTTAACACTGTCTTCAATCTGTTAAAAAAGAAAGTAAAAAATCCTCAGGCGTAATTGTTCTTTTTGTTCACTTTTGCACAGTTATGATTACAGACTTGGAAGAGTGTAATTCATTTGCAAATTTGGAAAAAAAAAAGGGACAAAACTCACAACTGACAAAGTTAAAAACTAATTTTAGATACATTTTTTAGAATTGTACATAATTATGGCAATAATATCATAATGATGAATGCTTTTAGTCACAATACCGTATAAAGAAAATCTGATGTGGAGACAGCCCTAACATCAATAAAAATACGACATATATGGTGTTTTTTCACTCAGTCCTGGATGTCAGACAGAGGCAGAAACTCAGTGTATGTATGGCGTTCAGATATAATGGAAAATGAAAAACTACTGCAATTGGAATCTCATAAACAAACAACTGACAGAACTTTAGAGAGCAGTCTGTGAATGCTTTCAATACTCAATCTGTCCTGTTCAATCTGTGTGGGAATTGAAAAGAGTTTTTTGACTAGGGTCTGAATTAACTGCATCTTATGAGAGGCCTTGCAGGTGAATGAACTTTAACATCTGATGTGTAAAATGTTGAAACAGCAACAGTATATAACACCCAGAAAACATTCAACAGAGAACACTTGTAGAGGTCTTCTCTCCACGCTGCACGATTAAAGGATCTGATTCATCACACTGTTTGTCTTCTTCTAAGACGTTGTAACAGACTAGTTTCAACAGGTAAAATTTCCCTGACATTTGACTCTATAGGGAGAGCTGGAGTCACATCCTTTGAGTAGCATTCTGGAAACCAAAGCTGTGCTCGAGAGCTGCACCTACAACTCTGTGCTGGCCGTAACTATGCAGGAACGCGGCAAGCGCCTCCCTCAAGTCTACATGTTCCAGTGTGAGGAGACAGGGGTGAGTCACGTCATCAGAACTTTGACCTGCTGAAAGCCTCCTGGAAAGGGAAGAAGTGCTGATGTGCAACATTCTGAGAACATTATCTCCATTTCATAATGAGCTTTTTTGGCCAGTGACATAAAGGAGTTTGATATGAAGCAGGTTTGTTTTTCCAGGCGGAGCTCATCAAGGGTGACCTGGATAATGCAGTCCAAAATGCAGGCGGTAACATGAAACCGTACAGAGAACCGTACAGAGAACCGTTCAGAGGGTCATACAGAGAATCGTACAGAGAGCCATACAGAGAGCAGTCTGACATCAGGTACGATTTCACATCACATGGATAAAGTCTAAACGAGAGAAAATTACTTGACAAGGAAAGCACATAAATGGAAAAATGCATTAACTGCTGTCTGTTGTCGATTGTTCTCAGGATTAATCTTGAGAATATCATCGGAGAGCAGGCTCTGGGAAATTTCCGGGCTCGTGCTGTACATAGGACCCCAACGCCAGAGGACTACCAGCTCCTACAGTGGAGAGACCCAGGTACATATTCATCTGAGCCATTGTGACCAGTAGTGTAGTGGCGCCTGGAGAAGTGGGTATACTCTTAATTTATGCCCCTAATTTTTTTTAAAATAGCCTGTCCAGCAAAGAATAAGCGCCCCTCTTTAACAGTGGCATGTAATCAATAGTGACTACTTTTGCATATTTAGTACACCCCAAAATAGGACAGCAGAAGGCCTATTTGCACTTTGTCACTTAACTTCTGCTGCTTGACTTCAGGGAGTGAAGAGGATCATTAAAAAAATTAGCATTAGCAACAACAGAGGTGCAGATTTTGCAATCAGTACAGGCCCACAGTCAGACTACACGAAGAGAAAATTATGTAACTGGGCATTTTGAGTAAAGTATTCCTGAGCCCTTGGTCCATCCACACATCATGAAAACCTTGCAAGTAGTCCATGGGCCAGTAGTTTCTTTGTAAACATTCTCTTGGAATAGCTGATTAGCAACAGAGGGGATTTAGAAGTGGGTATACTTAATGACGACTGAAAAATAAGTAGGAATACTCTGTATACCTGCATATACCCAGCACTGCACCACTGGTTGTAATCATGGGACAAAAGAACATGTTTAATTTCCTGAAATATTTCAAAAGGTTATGGATGTGTCCTGCGCAAATTAGAAAAGGTTCAATGATAAATTCTATCAAGTGCAATTTTTACTGTCAACATTGTTCAGAAGTGAGGTCGCATTGATATTTGTCTTAAAACAATTTGTTATGTTCTAGAAAATATAGAGCCTCCACCTTTCTCTGCACCAGAAGTAAGTATTCAGCTTGATCCTGTTGAAACAGAGAACGTCCCTCCACTTCCTGTGCGAGTTGAAGGAGTGCGGAACAAGGTCAGTGCTGCAATTTAACTGTTTTGGTTATACAGTAAGTTTTGGATTACAGATATTGTCTAATTATCTTTTTCATGTCAAGGAAAACATGGTCGTGCATGGAACTCCTGCAGGCCACTGAACGTGTTTTGATTTATATTTGTTCTCCATTTCACAGGACGTTTTTAACCGTGTTCTGAATGATATGGAGGTCTTTGTAGACAAAGTGTCTGCTGTAATAAATGCATCTTCAGGCAAAAAGGACAGCGATAAAAAGAGACCTACGTTTATGAGAAGAACAAAGAAAAGGGGTAATAACCTTTTATCCAGCTTATCAGACGCATGAAATTACTGCAGCACAGACCTTCTGTGATTTTTGTGTCTAATAAATTTGCTGTCCCATGGCAAAAGCTGCCATTCTGCCACCTTTGCAGGAATATGTCTCCTTTCTTCAGAAAGTCAAATATGGATTCAATCTTCTGGTAAAAATTTCTTTTAAATCTTTAAATGACTTTAAAAAGTATAAGTTCACAGAGAAGAACTTGAGTGAACTCTTTGATGTGTTGACTGGAGTGTATGATTTCAGCAGGAAGCATGTGGCTGAAATCTCTTTACATTACAGGGCCAGCTGGAGGGGACCCTAAAAAGCCCCACTGCCGAGGAATTCGTCCACATCTTCATCAGTACTTTGGGCATTGTGAGCTCTTCTTAATTTGTTTTTAACTCATATTTTTCTCCCTTTCAGCTTGAGCAGTAAATATGAACTTCTTTAATTTTCCACAGATATTGCCTCATTATCCCACAGATGTGCCTCCCACTGTAGTTTCTCCCCTGCTGACAGTGAAGGCCCTGCGGCTGCTCAGCCAGGCTGCTGACCGCAAGGAGGATCTGCTGTGGAGGTCTCTGGGAGACAGCTGGAACCTCTCAAGGTAGGGCAGCTTATACGACTGCTCACATATTACACAGGTCTTGTTTTAAAGCCTGTTACTGTCTCTTATATAGTCCTCTGTCAATAAATGCATCTATACCTGTCCTGGCCCGCCCTGGCCTGAGGTGTGGTGTGTGTGACTTTTTGCTGGAATGTTCCTATGCTGTAGGTCAGAGGTAACGCTGCTTTCATGTTCTATGGACGAAACCAAACTACCACTGATTTTAGTTTTAAGTCAATAAATTCAACTTGAGATTCTAACTTTGGCAATGAACAACAGAGAAATACTGTAATGACTTCAATGAATTATTGATTTACTAATGCATTTCTTAATCAGCTTTAATAACTTTAGGGTTGCCAGATTGTAAAAGATCATCTAGTACGACACTTGCTCTGTCTTTCTTTCTAGTTCTTCTACTCAAACTGACTGTCAGACCATCTAACATATGGAAAAGACGTGCTGAGAATGTGGACCAAAACCAACACCATTAACATCTTATTTACATTTATAGCTGCAGTATAGGAAAGAAAATCATCCACCAAAGCTACATACTTAGCAGCCCAAAGGGTTTTAGTGTCATTTGCTTCCAGAGGTTACATTTATCAGTGGTAAATGAGATATTAATCACATAATAGCATTAAAGGAAAAATTTGAAAATTTGGGGAATAATCTCTTTGGGTTCTTGGTAAGAGCTAGAGGATGGATGCCACTCGCGGCAAGTTAGCTTAGCTTAGCATAAAGGCTGAAAATGAGGAAACAGCTGGCTCCTCTGTACAAAGGTAACAATAAGACACAGCCATGCATTCAGTGGAGACTTCAAAAAGTCTACTATTAGTTATTTATTGCCATTAGTTATTGACCAGAGAGTTCTGTTATGTAATGAGGTGAATTTTAAATGTGTTGGGGTTTTTTAGTTGTTACCAGCCTCTAGTTTTTACACAAATTTAAGCTAACTGTGTGCTGACTCCATGAGTGGTATCTCTCAATGAGAAAGTGAAGAGTAATGGTCAAACTACTCCTTTAATTTCAGCCTCCGTTTATCTTTTCACAGCAATGCCTTATTGGAAAGTGGTGGCCTACCAAAACATTTTGTGATTGAAATTCCTAAAATTACAAGCCAGAACCAGGCTTTTTGTGTTTTTTCTTTTTTTTTTGTGTACATTTGCCAGCATTGAATAGTCTCTTGTTTCTGCCCTCCTGTCACCTCAGGTCTGAATGGCTAGGGGATGTTCAGCCTTACATCCCACAATTCTATGATGGCTGGCAGCCGCCTCCCCCATCTTCTCCTTCCACTTCTCAGAGTGCCCCACCAAGCAGGAGCAGCAGTCAGCTCTCACCTTACCAACCCCAGCGCCAAACGGTAAAGCCATGCTCACCTGTAGTCTTTTTTTTCCCCCATACCCTGTTCTAATGGCTGTCATGTCAACAGCCTTTAACAATATGTTTGGCACCGTGGTAATGATGTTTTAACAGGGATACTGTACTCCCTGTTATTATTTAATTACATGATCAACTCTAGTAAAATTTACAAAGTGGCTTTCACTATTATAATCACTGTTACCAATTGGCAATCAGCACCTTTAATATGCACGACCAGTGAAGCCATTTACAACTATTGGATCCATTCACTTTCATTATGTTACTTATATTGTTTTTTATAGCCGATGACAAGCGGTTCATGGGGTTCACCATCACCAACACCAACACCGTAAGTGCGATCACACTGTAGTAAATAAGGCTTTATGATCAAATTTGTTGCTTCTAACCAGTACTTACTGGTTTTTAAAATGGTCACATGCATTGCTTTTGACAAAGTGTATGTCTACTGCTCTTTCAGCCGCATTGAGCCACCCCAGTACATGCGGGTCATTTATGACTTTCTGGCCAGGAGCAACCAAGAGCTGAGCATTATGAAGGGTGAAGTGGTTCAGGTGAGCTAGAAATTGGATAATGTGCCTCAATAGCCAACAGAAATATGGAAGTTGCATTTGTTGTCATATGAACCGTGTTTGGAGCAATTTATTTAAATT